>JAHZNB010005221.1:0-11761 GCA_027744295.1 Callyntrura guangdongensis
TATCGGAATCTGAAATTCTATTATAAGTAAAATCTTAGATTTAGTTGTTTCTAGCTTTCAGCAATAACATAAAATAAGATTTTTTAGAATACAATAAAACTACTGAAAATTCCATGTCATAACATAAAATAAGCAAGAATGTTCGTTCTTTAAATGAATAAGATATCCCTCTGATTTTTTTATAACCATATGCATTACTTGTCACCGTCTGGTCTAGCTTCCATTTATAAAATAACCGACTTTGCTAAATACAATATGATTCGGTTAGTGTTTATATTCATCGTTGTGTTAAATGTTAAAGATAGCACGTTTAGCAGTCGATACAAAATACATAAATACTTGTAATTATGTGCGACTATGTTACATTCTGTGAATTCAAGATATATTTTTTGTTTACGTAATTAATTTTTACTTTTGCCGCAAAATACTCAATCACATTTGAGGTAAGCAGTTAAATATTCACCAAATTACTCACTCCACCAATGCTGCAACCCAAACATTGACAATCAAACACCTTAATTGCTTTGGTGCTACCAGAATTAGACCTTGTTTGTTAGCAATTATAAAATGTTACAAAAGTGCTAAATGGGTTGAAGATTAATTAGTTTAATATTGTTCTAACTGGTAAAGACATCCATTTATGTTTGAACATTTTTGAACGAGAAACGAAATCTCAGCCCCACTATCAAGTTCGCAATCAACTTTCCCAGTACACCTGTCTGAGACGTTGGTTTTAAAATAATAACTTTAGCCGATTTTTTCATCTTGAAATGCATCCAAACATATTCCACTGAAAACGCAAGTAACGCAGGAAAAATTCCAAATGGCAAAATAACAAACACAACTTTAATGCTTCCCTCCAAATTCGCCGCTTGAAAGAATCGAGACTTAACCGGGAAATCCAAAAGCATTCCTGCACATTCGTTATAACTTTTAGTGTAATGCTCAGGCCAACCAATAATACCGGACGAATGCTTTCATTTTGAATACAGCTTTGAATGACACCCGTTCACTCCATGTGAATCCCAATGTCATGGTAGCCATTACCTTTTTCCCAAATGAAAGTGGTGATTGATGATACTTTTCGTATGTAAATTGTAATTTTTTTGAATGTCAAAAAATTTTCGTCTTTGACAATTACAGCAATCTTTTCAAATTTAGTGAAGTTTGGAATTTTCTGGGCTGATTCAAAAGCAAAATAAAACCAGTCTTCATAAGGCAAGGACGCGTCTATCATTCTGGTGTTGTTTAAAACATGCACTTCAGCTGGGGATAAACTGGACGAATCATTGCAAGTCAGCCCTAAATGTCCTCTATAAAAAAACAAGTTGAAAAATTCTTACAGCAACTATCACCGATTTTATCATCAGTTGTAATCAAAAGTAATTGGCATACCTATTAAATTCCCCCCATCCGAGGTTAACAAACATATTGCTTATTTCGGATTTGACAACCACATCCACGTTTTTCGTATTCTTGATTTCCGGTTGGGTTTCTTCGTCAGCATACTCCTTCCATTGGTAACAATGACTTCCGCGTTTGGTATGTAAAGTTTGTAATCGTTCATAGAGATCACTGTAAGTTTGTTGATGATGTGAATTGCTTTCAGGGCGTGAGTAAACTTGGTATGAGCTGTTGACAAGTTGATCGAATCTTGAGTATGGCACGGGTGGAATGGGACTTACAATTTTCGTGATGTTACTTCCCTTGTAGGCTTCACCGAGTATCATTCCAATTAATATCGAGACGGCAACTGTAATTCGAAAACTGAGATACCGCTGAACGTATTTCTCGTCGTTAGTATTAAAGAAGCCTTAAGTAACCAAGCTCTTTCAGGTCGCCATCAAGTACCTGTCCAATAGTATGCCAAGATCTTGGAAACATCAAACCCCTGCTTCACGTGGAAACTTGGCCAAAACTAGATTTATTTCAAATTTTTTTACTACTACGATTACTACTACCGGCGCACTTCTTAGGTCACCGAGACAAAAATAAATTACATGTGCAGCCATAATTTGCATAATCCTTCTTACAAACATGTGTTGGCCAGGCCCTAACCATTTGTCTTCTGAAACCAATCAGCTCTCGAGTAGCATGTCATTAGAAAGCCCAGAGTCTACTTTATCCAATACTATGTGCAATAGCTTCTGTAAAGAATCAAGTGATGAAATATTGACCGCTAAAGTCGTTGCAACCTTTCGAGAAATCCTTACGTATAACTTTGTCATAACGGCCACAAAGTTATACTGCAACGTCAAATAAATGCTGACCACTTAAGGTTGTGTCGGGTATAATCAAGTCCAAACTTTGAGTGCATATGGTTTACAATACTAAGGTTTTTAGTACGTAAATGCATCTTATTTTCATTTATATAGAAAATGCCAGTAACGTAAATGCTAAATGTTATTTTCACATGGTTACATGTTTGAAAATCGTAAGTCATATCTACAATGTCACAAGGTGAAAACTCCAAGAAATTATAAATTTGATTAAATATAATTAAATTCAAAAGTGAGTTAATTACGTATTAATTAACACCACTTTTGTAAATCACATGGACTCAAAGTTTGAATAATTTAAGATAAAATCTTAAATGAACAGCATTTATTTGACGTTGTAGTATAAATACGTCTGGTTTAATACAAAAACCTTTGTTTCTATGTGCACATTATGACAAAATTATGTCCCTTGTGGAATCCTGCTGTAAAACCCTGAGTCATCAAAATCGTCAAATATCTTCGGTGGAGCTCATATTATGTAATAGATATGGTCGAAACCATCGAGGTATTATGGCAAACACTTAAAAATACGTTAGGAAACATTAGTGTACACATTTAAGCCGACTGTCAACAACAATAATTGACGTTCCTTGTAACCGTCACGGCGAGACATGGGAACATGCAAGATAGCCGTGCAACGAGTAAAGACCTGTTTTTATGCTATGCTTTCATAAATATAAATAATACGAATTTTATTTCTCCATTGTACTGTTTATATGTAATCATTCGCAATAGCTAAGGTGTTTAATGATTATGTATACTTTGGGATAAAACATAATGGAAAAGTCGTAATAGTTAGTAGACACCTCTTATTATTGTTTTGCATAAATAAGGAGTAAATGATTTAAACTGACAATTAAAAGATTGGGCGATAGCTTTCACATGTTATGCCATTATTGCAATTAATGTTCGTTGGTAGAAATTAATGGAAAGAAATATATACATTTGCGCATTAGTTTTTAACGTGATCAGGTATACTGGACTCTTTAGCAGCACAAATTTGCTGCATGATATTTTTATAACTTATATGCTTATGTGAAAAATAAAAGCCCCGGTTACGCTATTCCTGCACACACAGTGTGCCTTTACATTATAACCATTTGGTAAATGTTGTTAGAATAATTTAAACTCACAATTATTTTCAAAGTCATAGCTATCAACCCGATAGAGAGTGGGTTTTACATAAACAATACATAGTTTTCCGGTGTACATAGAGCCGCCGCCTACCATAGCAATGCATATTTAATTAATATTCGGTAAACTAAGACGCCCATATAATCTAACACATTAATATATAATTTGACTCAAGTCTTTAATAAATAATAAACATTGATATGAACTTACCTCATATGACTTTAACTTTTATGATTTTATTTATTTCTATTTGTATTAACCATTAGTTTGTTTTGAGAAAACTAATTATGGCAGATCGGCAGAATAACTTGCGGACAATAATTATTTTCGTTTGTGATTCAAATCAGTTTCCAGTTTCTAGCCTTGATGCTATCAAGTCAGCATATTCAAATGTTTGAGCAATCAAAATAAAGTGACCAAATAGTTTGCTTACGTTGACGCATACGTAATGTATACATACATAAATATACTACAAAGGTATAAGGTATACAGGGTGTAATCTTCAATAATTAAATTCGGTTGTTTAAGTGTACTGTACTTGCTTCAACATACAGTATATAATTTTATCTACATACTTCCCCAAAATTTTGTTTGGAAGTAATCCATAAAGTAACCACGAGCTTTTAGAAAGTTACAATTTCCAACCGCCGAAGTTCATTTATTATTACTATATTGGATTTACGGTGCCTGGCCGTTTCCCCCGAACTCGGTTCTCCCAAGGGTACAGTTCCTCCCAAGCCATGTTCCCCCAAGCCATGTTTTCCCCTGATTTTGTTCCCCCAAGCCATGTTCCTCCCCGAAACAGTATATTCCAAATCACATGCATCATACAATGTGCATCGGTTTTTATTTTTGATTTTTATACTCTCATTCCATATTACAATATAGTTCGAGATATACACTATTCTAAAATAAATATTTTTCTCATAAAATTTACATGTACAGTGCTCCACTATTTTTAAATTTTCCTTTTCAAAATTATAGTGCAACGTAAACTTCTCCAATATTTTTAAAACTATTTGCCTAAAAATGATAGTACAATGTCAACTGTTCCAATATTTTTAAAACTATTGTCTCATAAAGCTATTAGTACAACAGCCATCGATCATTAACTTTTAAGCAATTTTTTAATAGAATAGGGAATTTTATAGGGAATGAGAATATAAAAAATTATGACCGATGTACATGAATATACAAGGGGTGTTCACAAGAGTATGTCTCACTTTTGATGTCGTTAATCTCGTCATGATATTTTCCATAGCAGCCAAAGTAGTGTATGTTTACATTTGGATTTTGGAAATATATTGTTTCGGGGGAACATGGCTTGGGGGAACAAGTTCGGGGTGGAACATGACCCTCGGAAAAACCTGGCTGCGGGGGAACATGGCCTGGGAGGAACAAGGTCGGGGGAGGAAGGCCTGAGCAGAATTGTACCCTTAGGAGAACAGGGTTCGCGTGAACCGGCCTAGACTCTCGATTTTAGTATAATTCTTTGTCGTCGTATTATTTACACACGGGGACTAATTCTAATATTTAACCTGCATATTATAAAACAAAAAGTCAACAAATGTTTTATCTAGATGCGCAGAATAATAGTATGTATGACTATAATGTCTGCATGTTATTATGTCTATGTTAACAGTATTATAAGACTTGCCTGAAGGCGCACAGTTACATAACAGTTTCCGCAATAAATTTATTGTGAGTTTCTTCTTCACAGCACACACTGGTAGAAGTCAAGCGCAGCTTACAATTATATTCATTCTGTTAGAAATAAATAGAAAGAATTCTCGTTCCTGCCAAATAAGCACGTAAGAATCGGATAACCAACACTACAAGTTCACAAATTAGTTTTTACGCGCATTATCTTTTAATTTTTTTTCAAACATTCATTCGCGTCGTAGCGAAGAAAACTGTTTTTGTTAAAATTTGTAAGTAGACCCGTACTAAATTGACAAATTGTCAGTGAGCCAAAATGCTGTTATCCCAAAACTATCTTCAAATCGTTTTCCTGCTTTTCAAAGCAGACCAAAAATTTCACCAGCCCCTTCTTGAAAAAGATCCTGCTAGTCAGGGCATTCGTACTGTTTTACCCAAACAACAAAAATCATATCTTCGAGGCATGCTACCTGCGGTTTTATATGTAGCACTTATTTCGGCCCAGTTGGTGGTTAAAGTTCATCAAGGAAATTCAGTTAGGTCACCGTTAATTCTGGGAAACGTGTACTATCCCTTGGCTATCACAATCGATCTGGTTATGCAATGGGGACTTTACCAAAAGTGCGACGAAATGGCTCAACTTTTCAACGCGCTGCTAACATTCGAAAGGCGAAATAATGGTAACATTTTTAATTTGTCATATCACCTGCCAACGAAATTTTTCCTAATTTGTACAGCAATCATTTTAATTGCAGCTTCTGGATGGACACCATCAGAGAGCGCGTTTAGCTTTGGACCACGACTGAAAATGTACTTGTGGCAAGCAATTGTGGCACCGCCAACTGCATTCCTTTCTTATTGGCTTTTCCTCTATTTAACGCCTTGCTTACCAGGAAACCCGGCATATTTCCTGATCCCACAATGCCTACCAAATTGTGTACTCTTTGGTAACTCCTTGTTGCTTTCCATTCTTGATGTGGTGATGCCGTGTTTTATAGCTTCGTTTTCAGTTTATTCCATTTTACAGTCGGCGGGTTGTGCATGGCGCCAAATAATGGTTTATTCCGCACTACACGTTCATTGCTTGAAAAATTATTTGCTGCTATTTGCTTGTCAGCTACACATGAATAATAGTACCATCAGGGATCAATGGAGCTCGATAGACATTGGGTACCGACTCACTGTAGTTTACAGGCAGATACAGTTACTAACTTTTTGTTTTAACGATATTCATAAACGGTCACTTGTTGTGGCATGTCTCTGTCTTTGTACCCTCTGTCTAGCATTGCCTGTCTTTGTGTTAATTCGCTGGTATGTGGAATTAATTTTGCCTCAAATTCTGCTTTTTATTGGTTTAATCTTAACATCGACCGTAATGGCATTTGATATGGATGGCGGGATAAAATCAAATTTGCATTTGACTTCGAAAAAAGTGAAACGTTCATTTCAGTCGGTGGTTGTGAAAATGAGAAGGTGTAAGCTACAACGACGATACATCAATTCTTGGCCGGTACTCAAAATTCATATTGGATCAGGGGGAAAATATTTTGATGAAACAACTCCTTTGGTTATTACAGATTTTGTGATTATCTGCACCTTAAACCTATTACTAGTAAAATAAGATACTGATAAAATGTTGGTAAAACTAGTAAAAAGTATTGAGCTCATGTCTTGCTGTAACATAACAATAACAGAAAGTAACAAAAACTGATAGTTTCTATTAGCCAGGGATTGGATACCTTAGTACTGCCGCCGGTAGCGAATTTAACAAAACCTTCCACTACCGCTTCATCTTCGACAAAAATTTTGAAAACTTATCGCTACCGCAGATATTTTCACAAACAACCGCTACTTCTAGCCGTTGCCACAGAATTTTAAATAATCTGTATTAACTTCTAGTTACTGTCTGCCCCGGTGGCCCCATTTGAACGTATAGTATTATGATATAGATACGAGGTACATGATCTCTATGACATAAAATCAGGTTTGTCCCATCGTATATGTTGTATTAGCTTCACTCCAGTTCATTAAAATTTTGCAATTTGTATATCTTTATGCTCATTACTAAATACCATAATTTAGTACAATATATACATTAGTCTAGCTCTACATTTAATATTTTTATCTTTTTAAAGCACATATATTTATGTGTTTGCTTTCAATGGTGGCTAGGAGTTGGGCTTAGTTAATATTTATGACATTCTACCGCTACTGCTACCGCAATAACGAATTGTATATATGCTCCAATAGAATTGGTGTCCTTAAATTAATCCCGGCTGACATTAAATTTTAAAAAATTAATAAAATGTTATGAATGCATATTATTTTGACTTTAGCCATTGCACTTTATGTACAGATCAACCCGTTAGAAAATGTATTTAATTCACAACTAAGGTTTGCCATTTTCTTAGTCTTTATGATGTTCTATAAAATATAAATTATTTATATAATATATATTTATTCAACTGAATATTCACTTCAGAGAACATGCTTACATTTCGTGTACACAATAAACGATTTTCCATTTTACTTAAAATAAGAAATCGAATTAAAAATTTATAATAACTACCGTAAACATACTAAACATCACTTAATCGGATATTAGTGTTGCGGGTTTTATCACTGTTCACCCTAAAGTACGAAATGATACTCTTCTGTTGCCTTGCTGATATGAGACCAGAAGGAGATGGAGGGTCCTCTTGTAAAATTTCGCAATTTTCACAGCAGCTGCACCTCCCTTTTTGAAATAAGTAGATGTATCCTCGAGAGTCCGTCCCAGTAAGAAGTCCATTGCAGCATCGCCGTTTTGGCAGCTGACACGGAATTTTAAGGTCACTTTCACACGCACGCTGGTTATTACATTCCGTATAGGTTGCAGAAATACGCTGGATACAAAATTTCAAGTTGGATTTATTTATTACTGTTTGTCAATGTCAACACTGAATCAACGAATAAATTACGGTTAAAATAAGTTAAAATAACGGTTTGACTCACCCAAATACAAGAGTATAGGCAGACGAGAGCAATAACTATTGATAGACTGGGCTGTAATTTTCTTTGTAGAGGCATTTTGAAAAACGCAGGAAAAATAATTTTTTAAAATAAATTTCTGAATCCAAACAAAATCTTAGTACGTTTTGTTATACCACCAACTTTATTGGAAATAAAATCTTATAAAATAATTCTTTTGCTAGTGACCAAATTATAATTCCTATTCGAATGGAATTTGTTGTTTCTCCGATTGACGGCTGCCAGGTAAATTTCACGGAAAGTCCCATTTGTTGTCAGTTAATGCTACAGTTGTAGAAAAGGTTAATATTTTTCCATACTGGGGGTGAAATTTTCTTACCTTTTGTGTGTACCAGTTTTGTAATGTCTTTTATATAAATAAAAAACACGACAACCCGTTCCCAAAATTAAAGACTATTTTAAGCCCACGAAACGACATTTTGTAACGCAGTAGCAGGTGTAATATTTTCAGCCCATAAAAAATGTCAATTCTAAAAATAACGCATTTGAAAAGGGGGATTTTCTTGGAAATTTTTCCTACATAGCCTTATGGTGTTGTAAGCTGCAAAACCAATAAAAGAGAAATGGCAGTTGTAAGTAGCTTTCCGTCTTCCTCGTAAAACCCTCCCGCGTATACCTTATTATTAACAATGAATAGTAGATGGAGCATACTTAAAAATAAACTCATAAATGTTATGTTAAAACACAAAGAAGTAAAAAAGGTATGTTGTTTCTACCGCAATAGAGTTTCAGTGAGATGCTAATTGTAATGTATAAAGAAAAGGGGGATTTTCTTGGAAATTTTTCCTACATAGCCTTATGGTGTTGTAAGCTGCAAAACCAATAAAAGAGAAATGGAGACGCTTGTATGAAAGAGAAATGGTAGTTGTAAGTAGCTTTCCGTCTTCCACGTAAAACCCTCCCGCGTATACCTTATTATTAACAATGAATAGTAGATGGAGCATACTTAAAAATAAACTAAACTCATAATTGTTATGTTAAAACACAAAGAAGTAAAAAAGGTATGTTGTTTCTACCGCAATAGAGTTTCAGTGAGATGCTGATTGTGATGTATAGGTCATGTCACTGAGGATCATTGGTGAAAAAATTATGAGCGAACTTAATTGAATTAACCGTTGCCCAATTATGGGCAAACCAATTTTTTTACTCACTGGTCCATGGGGGTTAAATGGATTAACAAATGTTGATTAAACTTTACAGAACGTAATAACTATCGTATCATTTACCTGAGCTTTCAGCCACAGCTTATATATATATATACTCATTCCAGGGATTTGATACCAAACGTCCAACTACAAACTGGTTCAAACTATTGGCCATATCTACTATTAAAAAATCCTTGCGTTCCAAAGTTATCGTGCTTTCAGTGAACGGACCAAACACCAATCGACACAAAAACATGAATGAAATATGCAGACAATTACAAAATGCTGGCTTCAACAAAACTTTCAACGATAAAGCAAAGGAAAAATACTCAAATTTTAAAATGTGACGATGATTTTGATAGCTGTGATTTGTCGTGTATAAATGATTATGAATAAGTATGTAAGAAGTGTATTAAGTTTACATGTACCTGAAATATGAATGAACTATAATTCTACCAGCGTAATAATTAGAAAACTAATAAATAACCCAGTCTGGTGTGCTGATTGCAGGAAAACAAGCAAACAATATATTTCATGTGAGCAGTTAAGCTTAAGTATGTAGTGAATAAATGCCTGTAAAAATGATCAAGTTAAACGACTTTGGAATAATTTTAGAAAAAAACTTATGACAAAAACGGACACAAGGTAACAATAAGCGTTTAGTATTGAGATTGAGATTGAATTTATTCACTGACAAAAATTTCTGTTAGCCATTTATATTGTAATAGTGTAGTGTTTGGATTTATGTGAAACATTGAGTGTCATTTATGCTGGGTTGAAATTGGCTAAATTTGTTTAGTTATTATTATAAATAGAAAATAGTTAATGTTAATAAATAATACCAATAAACTATTTTCTTGTTAATACTAGAACTAAGAAGTGACATTATGACAAATATTATAGTAGAATATTCATGGCAATAATGCAGACTACAGATTATATAATGGCTCATGAATTTATCACACACTTGACACCTTGCAAGTATTACTTACACTAAACTTCCAATATTTTAGAAATGGCGGTCGTAAAATGACCGTATGCCATGTACCAAAAGAATAAGCATTCCTGTACTCACATTAATCACCCAAAAGATTCCAACATGTGACCAAATGTCAATAGGCCACACAGGAGGAAATCGGTCTAGAGCCACCATGTCCACGTTTTTTGATCCTAGTCTCTGATGATATGCACTAACGGCTAGATTCATCATTCTTGACACCCATCCAATTTCAATCCATCGTGTAAGTACTTCATCCATTTTGGGCGACAAGTACCCCCAATAGCGGTACGTTTGACGGGCTGAAAGCGATATTATTTTAGTTGTGTCTACAACATGACAGCAATATTTGTTGTCAATCAATACCCTACCGTAATATTGCTTGAGCACTCTCAAAATTCCGTGTCCGGTTGGATTAATTGTTGTTACTCCCACTTTATTCACTGCCATATGTTCTACCATCTTTAGAAAACCGAGTTGAAAAAATGGAGTGTCATCCAAGTACTCAGACACGTCATCGCCTATCATTTTGACCAGATTATCTGTTTGGCCGTCCGACCAGTTGGTAGAACGCACAAAGGGATAAACAAATGTGGTAATGTGAAATTTATTCAGCACAAACAATTTAAATTTTTCAAGAATATACCAAGTGAAATCATGATCACCTTTCAATTTTAGGCTATCTGAGGAAATGTGACCGCCGTAAATTAGGGCAAAAAAGCTTAAACACAGCAGACAGCACCATATTTCCCTCCTAATTTTATTTTCGATTTGTATCTCGCTGCTAAATATGATGTTTAGAAGAGAAATTCCTTTTTTGAAGTTGTTCCACATAAAACCAAACACTAGACAAATTAGAAGCACAATTATCCAAACTAGGGGATCAATTAACTGAAAAATAGACAAGTCCATTTTCGAAAAGGAGCTGTCATGGTAAGAAAAACAAAAGACAACTTCATCCAAAATTTTTCCACTAAAAAATAAATGAATTGCGCCACGTGTATTGGCATATTCATTGGGAACAAACAACATTAAACCTTCCCCAGAACGGAAAATTAAAAACCAATGTTGATCTGGCCAGCTTCGTAGACGCTCGTCAAAAGGATTTTCGGTGAAAGTGATATTGAGGGCTCCTTGAATTGGTGACCAAGAAATTTCCTCCACAAAGGGACAGTGCTTAACCGACTTGTAAAAATTATCGCGTCCACTGTGTACACTGGTGAAGTGTTTTAAGCATGCATCATTTTGGATTGGATTAAAATTAAAAATTTGCAGACCCACGAAATGAGAATAATAAAACACACTACGGCCATATCCATTATTGCTGAGCTCTTGAACAAATTTCAGTGCTTTATCTGGACGATGGTCTGGGATTTCTTGGAATTTGTCTCGGCGCTCTGAACAAAAGTAGCAAAATGTCAGTTGCCACGGTGGTGCAATTCCAAAGAATATTATATGTGCATTAAAAGGTTCCACTATATTTTGCTTCCACAACAAACTGGTAAAACCAAATGCCA
>JAHZNB010005222.1:0-10073 GCA_027744295.1 Callyntrura guangdongensis
GTTCGGTTTTTTGACCGGTTTCGGTTCGGTTTTTTGACCGGTTTCGGTTCGGTTTTTTGACCGGTTTCGGTTCGGTTTTTGGACCGGCTTCGGTTCGGTTTTCGGTTCGTTTTTGACTTGAAACGAAACCGAAAACCGCGGTTTGGTTTGTTACTTAAACAGGTGTTTTTGTAAAATACTGCTTTAATGTAAATATTTCCTGGCTTTTCCTTCAGTTTTACTCATGCACATTAGAGCAAGAAGTACCCCATTCATTGGTATTGGTATGTTTTGATACAAATGCACGATGACAATACAATGTATTTACAAAATACTGTTTGACATTCATTTCTAAACTGTTATCTATCCTAAAATACGTACATAGTACATACCGTTCAGTTACCAGAAATCTTTAAAATTGAATTTAAGAAACAATTTAAGAAATTACTGTGGAAATTACTTGTCTACTGGGGCTTCGTATCAACGTCGTATCTATATTTCGGCGTCTGGTTAGAATATCGTTGAACATTTGTTAACGATCTGTGTAACTGACTGGTTGCATATTTAGACTAATCAATAATCCTTTCACTTTCATGGTACACAAACCAAAAATAGGTTTCGGTTTCAACTTGAAACCGAACGTAAGTTTGTAACCGAAACCGTGCATCCCTATAAATATCCATTATCACTCGTTCTACGTATCACAAACAGAATCACTGCTGCGGAGTTGGGCGAAATATTTAAGATTTGACACCCGTATTTGGGTGGTACTCACGAGGGACACTCACGAGGTGATATTAATGGATTGGCTTCATATTTTCAGAAATAGTAACCCTAGTTAAGATAACCCTTTGTGCCAAGTGTCGACTTACAACGCCTAACAGTTTTGGAAAAATATAAAAAATAAGATTTTCGACTCAACATTTTTCTCAAACCTTATGGAGTTTAACATGTAAAAATCACAATGAGGTAAGGGTCCCCCCTGTACTAGTTTTTCTGAAATTGAATATCATAGAACTATTCAAGTAATTAAATACTTGAAGCTCTATTCATGATTCCAATCTCGCTGCCAACATAAGACGACATCAGAAATGACTCCAATACCCGTTGTGACTCGTCCAAGTTACTCCAATCCCTCCAAAAGTGTCAATATCACTCCAATACCTCCAAAAGTGTGAAAATCACAACAAACCCTCCAAAATGGTCAATATCACTTCAATCCCTCCAAAAGTGTCAAAATCACTCCAATCCCTCCAAAAGGGTTAAAATCACTCCAATCCCTCCAAAATGGTCAATATCACTCCAATCCCTCCAAAAGTGTGAAAACACTACAAACCCTCCAAAAGTGTCAAAATTACTCCAATCCCTCCAAAATTGTCAATATCACTACAAACACCCAAAAGTGTCAAAATCACTCATTGGAGTGTTTTTGACACCTTTGGAGGAATTCGAGTGATTTTGTCACTTTTGGGGGGATTGGAGTGATATTGACACTTTTGGAGCGATTGGGGTGATTTTGACACTTTTGGAGGGATAGGAGTGATTTGGACACTTTTGGAGGGTTTGTAGTGATTTTGACACTTTTTGAGGGATTGTTCCTCGTCAGTGGGTTGACTCCAATCGTCCATTTTTCAACACTTTCGAGCTATTGACCATCCTGAATCGATTGGGTAATTCAAAATTTCTTTCCTTTTAAGAGTTAAGGTATCCACGTATCCAGGTATACGCGGGGAGACGATGAATCCAGCCGAACTTGCCGATTGGCAAAACTGGAAAGAAGACTGAAGGCGTCTGGACTTGGAAAGCATTTTGCGTCTCATGCACAATTCGTGACTTAGTTCAGGAACGGAAAATTATTTAAAAGTAAAAGTCATTAATATCAAAATAATTGATATTTTATATTTGTTGTTGGAATCCAAACTGAGGCAGACAAAAAAAGAGAAAAACCACACATGTTGAAAAACATAGAAATTGTGTGTAATTTTGACACATCCAAAGGCAGGACAATTCAGAGGTCGGCTTTATAATGTCCCTCACCTTCATTCCGCTGCAGAAGTTAACATGATGGAACCTTACAGATCCTGCTTTTAAGGTAATGAGGAGAGCCTAGAAGCAGAAGATAAACTTAACGAGATGTATTACAGCCGCTGTAGCCACATTTACTTTACCTTTATGACCTGCTGTATCTAATTAAACAAATATATTCGTCAAAACCGGAGCTAGTTTAATAATAAATTTAAATAATATTTGGTCTCTGTAAAATTTGACAAAAGTGGCCGTAAACTTTTAATTACGAGTTGCATAAACAAAACAATAAACATGTAGTTGTACATGTTTTATCTTAATTTATCAACCCGTCATCCAACCTGTTTAAAAAACTCTTGTTTGTAGCGTTGTTGTGGTTTCGATATTTATTAGATACTCTAATTTAGATTAAAAACCAACCACAATACCTGTAAAATCTTTACCCATTAATCTATGTCAAAGAGTCAGTAGGTTTGTGTGGAAAACATTTTTAGGAATCCAAAAGAAAAAGCGAACTTAAATTTTTAGTTTTACTTGTCAAGTTCTTATTTATTATATACCATGTGTGAACTATACTCCTAATGAATCGAAACACAATGGTGCACATGATGCTTTCAAATAATATTTTGAAATTCAGAGTATTTGATGGTAACCGAATTCCTGCAGAAATCTGAATGGACAGAACGAATAAGCAGGACTCCGTTACATTAAAAGTACACGTTGCGATATGGCCACCAATTTTGTAAAATCCATATTTTTGAATTAGCATAGGATTGATAATCCTGAGAACTTTTTAACTTGTATTTTGTATCCAGTGGCTGCGGAACATAGGGGGTCAAGAGGGGTCAACCATATCGTGTAATGTAAAGTTGAACTAAAGTGATGCGGTGATGTTAAAGAAATATTTGTGTTCAGGGCTGATTGGCCAACAACCCCCCGGTACCGTAGCGTATGCTTGTATCCAATTGGCATTTTCATTATTAGTCTATTCCAGATATTCTAGAAACGTGTACATGAATTGTGATAATGATTACTCATTTGGACTATTTATTTTAAGTTTACAATTATCCAAAATGGACATATATTAAATGTATGTATGGAAGGTTACAAGCGATAACAAAACACATTGTACGCAATTATAGGGCAAAACATGCAAGGTCTGTGACACAATTACATACAGACAAAACCCCAGGCCCCTTGATCATTTAACTGACATTGAAATGAAAGCAATAAATTGGAACTGCTGTGCTTAAATAAATTACATTGTAATGAGAGCCATTGCCAAAACTGTTTATATCAGAATACAAAAAAGCTACGACCTTTTAGTGTGATATTTTTGTTAAAGATTATTAATAGTCCATGTGTTATTCTGCGCAGGACCAATATTCCAACACACAGAGTATGTAAACTTATTTGTCTGAACCAGAAGTTTCCGGTCCAACAATATATATCCGTGTTCCAACCACACAATGGAAAGAAACAGTATTTTTTGCCCAGTTTTCCCGTCTTTGTTGGGTTGGGATTTGTATATAATATGAAGTCAGCTTCTCTCATTGCAACATTTAAAACATCATTTGTGTGAGCTATATACACAATTAACTACTCTGCGTTTATTTTATCTTTTCCTTATCCACTTCAAGTACTCACTATAATGAGATTCATCATGATTTCTGTTTTCTATTTGGTCCTGACTTTGGCGCTGGTTGCATCAAAACTACAGGTAACTTGTTAATTACGAAAGTTGCACTATTAAGAAACTATAAACCGAAAACGGAGTTTTTTAAAATTAAGTGCCCACCAAAGGATGTACAAGTCCCTGTAAATGTAAAACCCTCACTCTGGTGGACGTGGATAAAGTCACTGCAGGTGTCACCCGGACATAACCACTAGTACAGTAAGAGGCGGTAGCACAACTGTTGCCGGCGATACAAACTACCGGTGGAATAACTGTTTACCCCAGTTCAACTATCGGTGGAACTACCTGTGGAACTACCACTGCCACTACCTCGAATACCACTTTACACACCACAAGATCACAAGCTGACTAGCTGTTCTACAAGTTGAGTATACTTTTTGTCTTATAACATGGCAGAATGTTTTCGCGTAAATAAGATAAAACTTAAATATTTTAAGTTCGCAACTTTTAAGAACAAAACAACACCAACCTTGAAAATGTAAAATCGTCCAAAATTATGTCAACACTAGTAGATTCATCGACTACATATCAGACTTGTGTTGCTGTTCTTTTATAAATAAGAAGCAATTTTTTTCGTACACTCTAAATGGTAATATTTTTTACGGTTTCGGTGTACTAATTTTACAAACTTCATCTGTCTACCTTACACATTTGGGTTTGAGTTTAAACTAGTTTTGCCATATTATATATTTCACGTTATATATAATATTATGTTATTTATATATAACGTTAAAAATAAGAACTGCGTTGTACAGACCGTGTATTTTGTCAATATCACAAACTGAGAAAATAAATTCAATTCAAATAAAATTAACACACAGATATTATACACCCAATCTACAACTCATAATTTACGACAATACTAACTGCTTATCTCTCTGCTTATTTGTACAAAAACTTTATCTCCTGGCATTTAATCTCCTATCCACTATGAACAACTTTCAGGTTTGAAATTTGACATAATATGTAAATTTGTAAATTATAAGTTAGACACGTGGTTTAAGTGGATAATAAAATAATAATAATTTGTATAATTACTATACACAAAACTTGCTTTTAGGGAATTCGAATTTACCATCACATTTTAACAACTCCTGTAATTGTACAACTAAATTATCACGCGCCTATGGCAGATGCATATTTCCATCATGTATTTCTCCACGAAATACTTTGTTTTGGAAACCAAAACCGCGAGTCACTATCTTCCACCGATTATCTTTGAATGGTTTTTTGACGCAGTGATTTAGCCAAAATTCGTTTACCGTTGTTTTGCATGTTATGATTAAATCCTTGCTTTGTGTGGCACCATGACCACAATTAAAAACAAAAGGTGTGGCATCCAGGTTGGAAGAATATGTAGGAAAAAATTGTAGAGTTATGGCTACAGATTGCAGATCTGGAATGTGCTGGATGCAAAATGCTCCTTGGAATGATACAAGACCTCCCTTTCCACAGCCTTTTATATAAATGCTGATTTTTCGGGGATGTCAGTACCATACATCTGAGTTACACAAACGACGTGCTACTACTCTATTAATACAAACTACAAAATTTTCATAAAAATTTGTTTAGCCTATTTATTCTGGGTATGTTGTTTAGGAAATAGTAAAATAATTTAAACTTGTAATCCCGCCATGATGATTGAAATGTCCAAGTGTTATGGTCGCACATTCGTAATGCATAAGCGTGGAGCTAAACCTGTTTGCAGTTAAATATCAAATAGAGTCTTATATGTAATCTTTCATTGCTGAAGGTAGATGTGGACATATGTATCTATAAATGACTCAATAATATTTCACACCTCTCTTTTTCGACCTTTTAATGTATCACATTCTCTTCTCTCTTTAGGATAAGTCGAGTGACTAACACCAAACCGCTTTGTCAGCAAATTCCTTTTTTTTAATCAGTCATTCTTTAAAATATACAAGACAGTACATTCCATCATACATCCTCCTGTCCTTCTGACGAAGATGTCACCAACGCATTATTTCCTATTTTGTAACTACTTATTATAGAAATATTATGACTCCGTGTATGAGTAATTTGACATTGATTACGAATGTATAAATGACATACTTGCAAATAAAGGTATTTTACAACTATTTGCGGGACATCGAAAGAGTCGGGCAATTCAAGTATTATCTTTATTTTGATTTCGCATGGACAAGGTTTTTATTTACTGCAGCTGTGTCACGAAATTAATCAAAAATGTTGGCAAAACCGGAGCTTAGGTGGTTTTCGTAATGAATTAAAAAAGTTTAATCTAAGTGACAATGCATGCCTATAAATTAATAATTGCGGGTTGAATCGTAAACAATGTGTAAAGGCGTGACTTAAGGTTACATTTTAATTCGTCGGCCTGTCTCCGATGGTATTTATCAAAAGGCTTGCTTCCAGAATGGTCCCAATCACACTCACAACACAAGCAAAAACCTTGAACCCTCAATTTTTATTAAAAGTCAGCAAATTTGTATCCAAAACATTTGGTTGGGATCCTAGATGCCTAATTTCCACATCCATCTCAAGTTTGTCCAGAAAGTGGAAGAAATGGAAACATTATCAGTAAGTCCTCATCAAATGGTCCTTTGTCCAAAAGTCCTTTGGTTTTCAATGTATTAAATTTAGTTTACCAAGTGTAAAACAGTCACGGCTTTGATTTTATTTGATCATTGGTCAAACACGAGCTGGTCTGGTTTTAAATGGGCCCACTTTAGGGCCGCTGAAGTTGTCAAAACTGGTTAGTGGTCACAAACGGTTACATGCATGTTTGCACGTAGCCCCAATAACTCTATGGCAATGGATGTATAAAGTACTACATATGGTGAGAACCGTCTTTAACCATTTGGATTTGTGCTACCCATGTATTTTTTATCTAATGTATATATCTAAATGATCCCACTTTGGATAACCGTGTCAACTTGCAAACATGTGCATTGAATCCGATTGAAATCCTCATCTTGATATTATATTTCATATATTCCAGAAATGTGTAATGAATTGTGACGATGGTTAACCACTTTGACTTTTTTATTTCATTCTAAAATTACCTAACTGCATCTTGTTTGAAAGGTTCTTTGAAAAAAATGTGTAGGAAGGTTGGAAGGTCTAGGTCACCACAACTGAACACAGACAATGCACAAGGTGACTTGCCTATTCAACTGACTCTGAAATGAGTTTTTTTCAAATGATTCATTGCCATAAACTACAACTAAATTGTGAAAGCGCCATTTGTCACTTCCAACCCCATTACAATAAGCTACGCGCTTGAACTTATTAATAGCCCATCTGTTATTTGTAATTCCACACAGTGCCAGTTTTCTAACACAAAGTAGCAGTTTCCCGTCCAACGATGCGTATCCGGGTTCTAACCACATGGTGGAAAAGAACATTTTTTTGCGCACTTTTCCCCGCTTTTGTTGTGGATGGTATATAAATTGAAGTCCGCCACTCCTCCTGTTGTAGTATTGATAACAAGTTTTGCGTAAATTGTCTAACCATTTTAACTGATCTGCGGTAATCGCTTCTCTTTTCCTTATTCACTTCACGTATTCACTGTCATGAGGTCAATCGTAATTTTCGTTTTCTGTTTGGTCGTTACTTTGGGGCTGGTTGCATCAAAACCACAGGTACCTAGTTAATTAAGAAAGTTACACTCTTAAGAAATTATAAAGATTTTTTTTAATTAAGGGTGCGCCAATGGATGTGGAAGTCGTTGTGGATGTAAACCTTCATTCTGGAGGACGTGGAAGAAGTCCATGTTGCAGACCAGGGCGCCTCCTCTGTGGGTGTCGCCCAGAAATCCCTACTACAGCCACGCCGGTCTACGGCAGTACAACTACCGGTGGCATGACAAGTACCGGTGGCAGTACAACCACCGGTGGCAGCACAACTACGGGCGGCAGTACAACTACCGGCACTACCTATTATTGGACTTCGACTACAGCTGCTTCTGGCTAGGTCTAGTAAAAGTTAAGTATGCCTTTTACCCCAGACAATATTAGAAATATTTTGCGCAGACAAAGTAGAACTAAAATATTTTAACTGTATACCGAGTAATGTTCCTACTGTGACCACTAAAATGAAAAATTGTCCGGAATTATTTTAATAATATATAATAAATTAATTGACTAAATTGAAATCTCTTGTAGTTGTTCTTGTTTTATTTGCAAGAAAGCAATTTTTTTTACTTATTTGGGGTACTAAGTTTACTAATTTGATTCTTGAACGACCATGTATTGATTACGTCTTTCTTGCATATTTGAGCATGACTCTCGCAGTACTTTACTAGCGCCAAAGTCATTCAAACATCATGGCTTGGTATATTAATTGCTATGAAGCTTAATGGTGGTGAGGAATTGGTCTTCTAACCAACATGAAGCCACAGTTATTAACCAATCTGGTCCAAAAATGGTAAACTTATAAAGTATCTTATCTATAAGTTATCCGTGTCTCAAATTTGAACAATACTTTTATGCTAAATGTCAAAAAATTAACAGGCTTTTTTTCTAGGGTGTCACTGACAAGTAAACGTCGCCATTAACAACATGCAAATCCGCTTAAGTTGGGCACCAAAATATCAATTTGTATAGACTGATTCTAATGGAGTGAGTCTACATCCTGTGTGTACATCTCCTTATTTAGGCGTGACAGGGTCATTGTTTTTGGACAAACTTCCAGTACATTGGGTACTCATAACAGTCACAAGTAATATCTTGGTGAATGAAGATTTTACAAACACTTTGCTAAACAAGTAAGGATGACCAAAGGCCAATGGTGCCATCAAAAGGATCTCAGAATGGAGAAGGTGCGAAGGTCGCATTTCATTTAATTTCAAACCGGAGTAACCTGAGGATAACACCGACACTTATCTTGATTAGAGTAATGATATCAGAGAATATGAAGGAAATCGCTCTTGTACACGTTCCGGTTTCCCATCGTTAGAATATATTGCAGTTACACTGTCGAAATACGGACTACATTTGTTGCAGCTTTTATCATGACAGCTTGTATTGTGGAATACATTTACATCTTTCACAAAAATTTGTGCAAGCATGACTTACTGGTTAGCAATTTAACATTCCGCGACAGTCTTGTTATTCCCAATAATACATCAATATATTATAAAAATTACACATTGTTTAGGAAAAAGTACACAAGTTAAAATACCTTATTTAAAGTAAAAATAATTTTGTGCTTCAACTGGAAATCAGTATATTATTATAACATGGGACAGCCAAACCACAAATTGTTAAGTTCTAGGAAAGCACTCGCAGCGAAAAAATTTCAAAGGTAATTAAAAAAAATAATATAGCAAATGTTACGAACTAAACAGACCACAAATACAAACACTACAATATTTGTATTAATAACTTTGTATTCTGATACCGAGATAGATATACTTCTGATTTTTATTCAACAAAGTTGAATTTACCAGATTCAATCAACAGCTAAACCATTGTATAGGGAATAGAAACAATATTGTCAACTTTGAAATATTTATGGCTTTATTCGTTTGTTGCCGGTTTAAATATATGTATAAAACCATAAGTCATAAGTCAACCCATCAACTGATTAAAGAATAGAACGCCGGCTTAATGGTTAAGTGAAATAAAATACAAGTGATTTAATATGCAATACATTTTTTATTTGAAACATTTTCACAAACAAAAAACAGTTTACGATGGGTTTATTACCTGATGCTGACATCATGTTAAAAACGTACAAGTGGAAATACTTCGGAAATACATAAAATAAATATAAATAATTAAATACATAAATAAATGTACTATCGTAACCACTTTGTTCGATTAGAATTGTAAATCACACCAATTTTATCATAAATTTTTTGAAGAATCTGACGATTTTCTCTACAAGGCCAATAAATTTTATATTTTTCATTCACATTTTCATGTGTCCCGATTTAGATTTCGGCGGTTATTCCCCGTAAACGTTTGTTAGTCAGATTGGCTATACGCATAATTTTAAAATTAACATTAAATTTTTACTCTCATTGGTGCAAACTGAGTTTGGGTGTAAAAATGTAAGAAATTTCTGTATTCGACATCATTTACAGTCTTTTTTCTCCCTACTGCGTTTGTTAGCGTTTTGTTAACAAATGCAATTTTAAGATTTGACATCTTTTACTGAAATTTGCAACCGCGATGAACAACCTAATTTTGATGATCGGAGTGTGCATGGCCATTGGGATGGCCGTTGCATGCCCACCACCAACTATGCCCCCCGGTGGAATATGTAAGTAAAACTACGGAGCTTGATTTAATATTTAATTATTATTTTGTAACAATTATTTGCATTTTATCGATGATAAAATTACACGTCTGTTCCTATGTAGGGGTTTCCAATCCGGGTTGCA
>JAHZNB010005223.1:0-21692 GCA_027744295.1 Callyntrura guangdongensis
CTTTAAAAGAGGAAGGTAACCACCTTTTGACAAGCATCCTTTCAAGTCATGTCCACACAGTTAAATAAAAGAGGTTTGTTGTCTGTTTGTGATTACAGCGTGTAGGTATTCGATATGCATACCTATGGCATCCCTCCTTTGTTGCTTACCAGCAAGGTAGCAATGTTGCCTGAAAACTTGCAAGAATTGTGTGTGCCCACACGTAAAAATACTTTGTGCATCATCGATAAAAATTAACGATGCATCATCATCTTATAAAACTATACGTATACTTTTCTCACTTTCCGTTTTGATTTTTAACTCATCAATATGATGACACATAGTATCAACTGCCAAACACAAGACTTGCAGTAACTAACTTGATTTTCTTTCTGTTGTGTGAGAAAAAAAGTCCCTACCGACAGTACGCGACAATAGTAAATATATGATTGATCACCGTGGTTGAGTGAATGACTATTCAAAAGTTTGTTCGAGGTAACTAGCAAAAGTCACTTCTGTTTTTCATGTGTAACTTTTTTCATCGTGACCAAACTATATTTCTTTTAAAGATACTTCTACATAAAGTGTATATGAGTGCCGCATTATTATTACTGACTTAATAGCCCATAGATATCATATGGGCATATGGTAATGTTGTTGTGGTTGTACACGATCTACTTTTATTCCATCGTGATGATTTTCACTTATTTATGAAGGATTCATTTTTATTCTGTCATTTTATTTTTCAATGCAAAAAAGTTCATGTTCTTTAAGATGGATGTATTGTAGATCACAGAACAAAATGTACAAACTCCTATATACTCTCTGTTCTCTGATTGTAGATTAGAATATTATCTTGCCTTTAGGAAAATATTTGCGTAATTATCTCCGTTAAGATTTGCCACCTTATCTTTGTATATGCTAAATGAGTCATATTTTCAATTCAATTGCCAAGTTAAACAATAGACAGGTTAGACATTAGAGAATGTAATGTTCACATGCCAAATAGTTACACTCTGTTGAACCTGGTAAGTGTCGTAACGGGTACGGTGGCTAGGAACATACCATGACAGGGACATCAGAATTATCAAAATAATTTTTTTTTTATAATGGTAAAACATCAATGAAAATGTAGTAAGACACCAACGACAAGTCAACAATATCCATCGATTATTGTAATCCTGTTTGTACAATGTACCAGACCAAACTACAATATTTGTGTGTACACAGTGTACACATGTGAGCGGATCTAGTTACCTACCCTTTGTCAAGCGTCTGTCAGAAAAAGGATCAAATTGTCTGCTTGTCATGAGCTTTTCTTTTCCGGCAAACTACATGGAAAGCAAATGTACCATTACATCGTGGCTATACTAGAATTTTATGAAAATCCGATTTGCCTCATTATTTCCGATCAAAAAGTACAACTTCCATAGCAAGAGCATCATAGTAAAACCAACTTACTGGAAATCCAAATACCTAATGTTGAATAAAAGTAGAAGAATAAAAATGGAATTCAACAGTTTGTATAAAGCAATTTTAGATCAGTACTTTTTACTCCGTTCGACAAGACATTTTGGTTGGTTGGTAGTGTCAGTAGTATAGTACCCAGTTCGTTATGGAGTTCTGCACAACAGTAATTATAGCCTTCACTACACTGCCCAATTATTATTGTTACCTATATATTTGCAAATATTCACTTTTCTATTATGTGGTATAAAAATTTTACTAGGTAAAAAATATTGGACGACATACGCTCTATTAGTGGTTACAGGTAATACACGAGATGATGCTCAGTTTGCAGTGTGGTTCCTGAATATTTTTCCGCTACTTCCTTTCCTTCTTTATACCTAGTAATATGGATTTTTTGGGGGCGTAGTAAAAGTAATTTGTTTTATGGTGACAGTTGGGACATTTTAATGATAGCCAGGACATGATAGGGCTCGACACTACGGCAAGTGTTTGTAACAAATAAATATCATGTCACACCTCTCCCCATATATTTCTCCCTTTACTCCTCTCAATTGCCATTGCCATCATTTTTACATTCTTTGCACACAAAATGTTATACCGTTCTATATGAACGCGTAAAACACACCGTTAAAAAATTTGAAAAACACCCTTTAATGTATCAGAAAAGTAGATGAGAATGCACATTCTCATTTGCTCATAAAATGATGGTTTTCACAAGTTTGTTAAATAAACATAGCATACATTTCCAGTACTTTATCGTGTAATCACATTCATGATAGTCATGACTCAGGTACCTAAACTATCTTCCAACCTTTGAGTATTAAGATTAATTCATGTAGCATTTTTATATGCCTCCAACAACAGTCCTGCTTTCATAAGTATTTTCCGTTGATGTGTTTCCTCCTCTTTGCACACAGCTGAAACCGCGCGTGATCTCAAATTTACACGTACAACATTTGCTCAAATTCATCTTTGTGGAACGAACGTTTTGCTACGTAGGCTTGCACATTTATTTTTTTATGTTTTTAGGTTTCACCTTTACACATTTACATAAACTCCCAAAGGGCCAGCTATATCTGTCAGGATGAATACCAGCACCGTCATTTTGATGTCATTATGTAGTGAGTAAGCCATAGATCATCCGCGTGAGCATAAAAATGTTTCATAAGATGATAAACATAGAGCATAAAAGGGATCGAGTTGATTTGCGTGGTGTCTGTGTATTTTACACTTTAGCGTATAGTCTATCTCCTCATAAAATCATAATCGTTGGAGATAATTTAGGTTCACAATTAAATGCCCACCCAACTGTCCTCTCACAGATACTTGGCTATAACACGTAATAATAATATTCTCCAAATATTATGGTATTTTGGCAAAATACTCAACGTAGAAAATATGATTGCGGTTATTTATTGAACTCACGGATCGCCTTAACCCACACAGCAATACGTACGCGATAACGTAATAACGGGCAACTTTCTTACTGCATCAATTTGCATACAGATAGGTATATACAATCTACACGAGAACACAAGACACAAAACAGTTTAAAAATATTTTCCAATCAACAACGAACGGTCGGATGAAAGATCGTGTCTGCCGTGTGCCTTTATGTTTAATTCGACGTTACTATACTACCTATCAATAGTTTATTTATTGGTCCCGCGTGCAAGAAATGAAATCTCTGAGTACGGTTATTAGCTAATGACAATGCTAGAACAGAAGCGAGCCGTTTTCGTACTGACTACTGACAAGGTAAAACTAAAATTTGTTAGTGAGCTAGAAATTTTTCGTCTCGTCTGGTGAAACTGTTTAATAACGAACGTTTTCATCATCTCTATTGCTTTTCTCCAGTGCAGCATCTCAAGCATAAAGAAAACTCGCACTACAACGCAACTTGTGAAGCCAAAAGGCACTTCGAGGTTAGATCCGTGGTACTCACATATTAACATAAACCGACTTTTTCAGTGCATTACATTATTTACAGCAGGTGTTCCCGGTCAGTTTTTATTCAAATGGTTTTAACAATAATGCATACGTCTCAAAAAGAGGTGACGGTAATAATCGTTTAGTCACACAGTTTCTAGAACTATAACCACAATATCTACTTATTGGAAATTAATTTTGATAATATGTATTTATGTATAACTGCTGTTGCATCATATTGCATAATAGTAATAATGTTATAATTGTGTGAACTGCTCATTGGTGGAATAAAGAAACTACGTAATATGTACCATACTGACAATGAAAATGGTAGATTGTATTTTCCAAGTTAACTAACATTTTGCAATTGCAATACATTAGGAGTTTTATCTAACTCAGATACAATCGGAAAATACTTACAATACTCTATCAAATATCATTACTAAAACAGTCTACAGCTCTCTAACAACTCCCAGACATCCCTTGTTACATATCATCGTAGTACAGTTGATTGGTGGTGGTGGTGGAAAAGTTGAACTTTCCGCCACTTCTGTATTTGCAACCCCAAGGACAAACGATAAAAGCAGCAGCGGTGGAGCTACCTACCATGAAAATATTTTCTCTAATTTGCCATTTCCCCGTCCGTCATCATTAAGAGAGTCGTTTGCGTGGAAATATGAAATTAGCCTTATTGAAGTTAATTGGCAAATTCCAGTGGGTTGCAAGTACGTGTATGTGGAGTTACAGGATGCTCGTGCACGACTTATTACGACATGCAATCTTTATTAGTAAAACGCAGATAAGGCAGATGCAATTGTAATTTGAAACAGTACACCACTACTCTGAATTTGTATTGTTGTTCGTGATCTAGAAACCAGCTTTTTGTTTGTATAACGAGCGCTTCTGCAACAAAATGCAAAGGATTTTCCCCAAATGAGGCAGGCATACGAGAATAAAGCATGCCATATAATATATGTAAAAGTGTGTTTTTTTTCTTCTTATTAATGGCTCCAAAAACAACTGTATAATTTGGCATTACTTACGGCGAGTCATAACAAGCCACGCCAAATCTTCATGTTTTGCATTTACAGTGCTGCCTGCCCACAAAATAGTGACTTTTGTCTTTCTTTTGGCGCATCCTTGATCCGAAACGATTTTGCATTTTGTAGAATAATTTCACATTTCGGCCTTAAAATATTAGGAAATGACTATAATCTCCAAAACGTTTATCTATTCATTATTAGTAATTTTATATTGAACTCTCATTTTTAACTTGGCAAACCGCACGGCGGCGGGTTTTTTTCCTGCTTCATGCTAATGAAAACTGTTTGAATTTTAATGTAATCTAATTTGGGGTTTCGTTGCATGTGACATGTGTAAGGGAAAAGCAGATCATGTACGATGTTAAAAGTAACACATGTACGTGTCGATTATGCGAAATTTTATCAGACTTTTTCCACTCAAAAATTAAGTCAATTACACGTTTAACCCGTCTATACATGTGTTTGTGTAAAGGTGTACATGTGTCTCTCTGGCGGTACATGTCTCTCTGCCAGATGTACTGGACAAATAAGCAAGAAGGCTCATGCCCATCATGTCAAATAATTGAATGCCTCTTGGTTTTATGAAAGACTTTATTTTGTATACCCAGGTATATGACGCACGTATGGTACAATCTTTGTATGCATATGTTATTTTTTAGGTAGCGTAGTTCATGTAAGCTACCACACCATTTGATCATTTCAGTCTGACTGAATGTCCAACCGTCGTCCGTTTGTTCGTTATATAAACTAACAGACTCGTACTTTAAAAAAACATTTTCTTCGGACGAAGCCAAGTACTGGTACCTGTGTTTTTAGTAGTTTCATTTCACCCCATATACGCCACACACCATTCGTAGAAATCACTTCAAATTTCAAATGTACAAAAGCTTTCAAATTATACACCCACATACTCTATATAGTTTTACCGAGTTCAAATGACATGTCAAAGGTCACACAATCATTTTTATTTCATAACTCTGAATTGCGTTATTTTTGTAAACATCTGTTTATGTAAATGATAAAGGACTTAAGTCTTCAACATATGTGAATGTCGGTCTTGGATGGCCACCGTCAGCGTCTATCTTTCCAGTATTTAGTTTATAACTTCAGAAAGCACTGATTCCACCCATTTTAAATTGTGTTCAGGAGTATGTGGACATTCATTACTTGCAAGCAATTTGAAAATGCACAAGTTATATGCGCGCTACATGCTTACATTTTCAATGATTTAGTAAAAAATTGATACTGAAATAGTAAGTCTAGATAAGTTAAGCACTTAACTTCGTGAAACGTTTAAAAAGTTATTTTACCTGTTATTGTAAAGTCTCCGAAATATTGCATATTATTACATTAAATGATGCTTATCCTAGATATATGAAAACACTTCGTTTCCATTTTCCATATAAACATTTTTATAAAGGAATTGGCCACCATATGAAATGAAAGTATCAATTTGGGGAAGAAAAAAAGGTAAACGATTAAGTGGTTCATTTTCTTCACGCAAAGCAACAACACAATACAACAATCGTTTCCCTTCCATCTTAGTCACTCCTCGTCGTGCCGTCGTTCGTTTTGTAGAGAAATAAACAGTGTGGAATGGACAATGATTATTACCAAGTAAAGTGTCTAGCTGCTGCCGCTGTTCTGTTTCATGGTTGTATGGACGAGTTTCAGCAGAGCCAGGTGTCAAAAAGGATCCCTCTTTATGCCTGTTAAGGCATGAATTTTCTCTCCTGGTTTTGCACTTTCTCGCCGTATTGACTCTTTTATTTGCGTGACATGACACTTCTCTCTCGGCTCTATTTCGGTTATTGGCTGCTCCTGCCCCACGACTACTTCCACACGGTATACTTGTTACATGTGTCCATTGGCATTTACGATACTTGCTCTCGGATAACTCAATTGCCAAAAGATATATGGCTGGTCTGCTTTTCTTCGGAAACGGCTATTGCCATATTGCCAAGGACTCTGTGAATATTGCATGATGAGAAAATGGATAGGCGAAGGGAAAAATAGAGCATCTGCCTCTGTCATTATTACTGTTTTGCTGGGAGCTACTGAAACGACAGGATTCACACAGGTACATGCATATTCCTAAGCATACCTATACATCACATATATTATGCACGTTGTTTTGCAGTGTTCCTCTTGACTAGAAACAAAATGTAAACTTGCTAAACAATTTGTCTCAGTTAAGTACTTTGCGTTGCGGGCTGTCTGTCTGTGTACCTTGTTGGCTCATGATGAGACTTTGCCTGTCAATTTGAAAAGAAAACTAAAATGAACGTGTTGGGAATTCGGTGGTGTCGTGTGATACCGATGTGTACCCCACATTCTCTGAATCCTATATACAACCAGTATGTTTATGTTTACTTTGCAGATTCTCAGATTTAGTTTATATGAAAGAGACATGCCATATTACAAACGTATAAATACGCATTCCACGAGATTTCGAATAAACTCCTTCGCTCTCACGAATCGACAAGAATAGATAACAAGAAGAACAAGTGCATACATAGAATTTTAGTTAGATTAGCTTAGCACAATATCAATCATTGATTCCCGGCAAAGAGCTTTATTTAGTTGTTTGAGCTTTGCTCGTGGGAATTTGTCTAATGTAAGTACTTGACTAGTTGAACAAGGAGCGGAAGAAAGGAGGATTCCCTCTTTTGTGGTAATACAAAAGTAATGACTTGCTTAGATTTTGGTTTTGTGGAGAGACCGATTATTTGATCTATTTACAAGATTGGAATAATGCTTACACCACGTTCCCCCGGAATACTCGTATCCACAACAAATATACACCATACCTCAATGTTCTACACTTTTCCTTGCTGGTGGTGCTCATAAAATGTATGTGCTTCAGATTCATTCATCTCCTAACCTGTGAAATCGAAAGAATCCAACAAATTAAACAAGTCTATTCACACGGGTTAGCAAGCTTCAGCGTATTTATGCCTACCCTATAGGATACTTGGTAAGTGTAAGTGATCCTTCAGAGAGGTTTAGAGATAATGTATGTATCTAATCTAAGATACATGAGACAGAATAGTGTGTATCCATCTACGAAGGAGAAGAAGAATCCTGATAATCAGATTCAGCCACCACAAATTGATCGTGATGAATGATGAGACAAAGCTGAATCTGACATAAATAGATCTTTCCTCTATGTGGCTTCTTTTTAACTTACTTTTCCCCTGTTAAATCTTGCATCGAGAAAAATCTAATACTCTCACTAGTCTGCATTTCTAGTGGAAGAGGACGATAGAACAGCGACATTGTAACTTTCCAGAGTCTTTATGAGGCATGTATACCGTTTGTTCACGTTGTAGAAATAAACAAGTCTGGGCTTCAATATAAAAGTACATGAAAAATTCATGTCGAGAATGACTGTCTTTTGTAAAATGTTCAACAGCTATATCTATGCTTATTTGTGTAGGAAGCAGCGAAGGCGTTTATTTTTCGGGGAAGAACGACTTGTCGTGTTTCCAGGATGGACATGTTTAAACGTGTGTTATGAATTATCAAGAAAGGCTATTTAAAGTAGAGAGTTTCCCGGAAGAATCACACTGGAAAAAGGGATTGATCTTTTCAAAATGTCTACCACACAGTCATTTCCATCTGCCAAAGCTTCTACCGAAATTACTGAGGTTGTGCAACGGAATAAAACACAATACACAACTCAGTCAATCAAAGTTTTGGACGACCTTATGGTGATCAGATGAGACAGGAGGAAAAAGCCCGTATGACATGGTAAGTATCCTGGTGATTGATGATTGTCGAACCATTATTGACACTTCATGCAGAAAATAGTAGTGTTTGGAAGATGAATGGCTCTCACTCAATTATTCTACCGTATGAACAACGAATGAATGTTGTAACACAAACACACGCGTTCCACCAGAAGAACGCTATACATATGCGGACGGATAACACCTACCTAGACATTACTGCAGGAAAAGGGATCGCTGTATGTATTCTGGCTGGATCACAGTCAGTCAGTAAATCGTCACACCATTCATTCTCAAGTATATACTAATGTGTGTACACCAACGTAAACAATTTTAAGTTTTATTTAATGGTTTCTAAAGCGCAGAATTAAAGATTCTTGAGATGTGCTAATTGCCAAACATCTTGATTACGATTATGACGACGACGACGCAACAAGTAGGGTTTAGAGAGTTTCGCATGTCTGACAATTTGTAAATGTTTGGTGGTCATTTATTAATGTACGAATATTTCGTACCGGGGTAATTCTTGTCGTATTCTTTTATATTTTAAGTAATGGTTAAAAAAAAACATGCAAAAAATGATTTTTTTTAGACAATACGAGGAATTATGCTACTTCTCTTTATATGCAAGTATTTCGTTCCACTGTTAGAATATACAAACAATAAAAAGAACAGCAGCAGCAGTAAAAACGAATGCAAAAAATGATTTTTTTAGACAATACGAGGAATTATGCTACTTCTCTTTATATGCAAGTATTTCGTTCCACTGTTAGAATATACAAACAATAAAAAGAACAGCAGCAGCAGTAAAAACGTCTAGGGCTGTTTTTAAGCATCCATTTCAGATAGAAACATAAACGTATTCTAACTTTGTACAAAAAAACTACATTTTTAAGTCTTTACGATTCATGGTCATATAGATTGTGCTTTCTGCGACTTGTTAGTAATAAGGGTTTTGCTTATATACTGCTTTGGAAGCTTCACTGAGCCGTGTAATTGGATAGCTTGCAGAAAAGGGAGTTTGATCAAATCCGACATTGGGGCGATAAAGAACACAACCTACAGCACATATTTAGGTACATATATGCATAGGTACATGTACATCGTGAACACCATTGAAAAGGTTATTTTCTTTCGTTACCACACTCTCGGAGCTATTCCACACCTCTATTTCATACTTTCTCATTTCACACTTAGAGAATGAAAGTAAACACTGGTAAATGATGTTTTATATGTATAATTGTTAGACCCTGAAGTGTACTAGATATAGTTGTACGTATACTTACGCCGTATGTAACTGCAATTCGTGGAAACATGTTATCATCATAATATGCATATATAGAGGAATTGTCAGTATGTTGTTGCAATGTGAAAGGGGTAGCTGAGCTCGCTGTAACAGAAGCGCAACGAATGGGACGACCTGAGCAAAACCGGTAAACAAGGGATTTCCTCTACAATCAGAAGAATACATTTTATATACACCACTCTTTACAAAAACTTGTAAACCCAACATATTGCAGTAGTAGAGGTTTTTATTTCTTCCAGCTTTCTTCGCCACATGCACGGGAAAAGTTGGTCAAAGAAACAGAAGACAAGTGAAAAAGAGGGAAAAGGTTGTCCGTACTATATTAACATCGTTATAAGCAGTTTCCGTGCTTATAATGCAGTGTGTATAATATTATCAGAGAGGGAACACGTAGTTCTGCGCTTATTTTGTGTTGACTTTCTCCTTATTTCTCATTTCACAAATTTTATCCTTTCCTCTCCTTATTTTCTCTTGTACAACTATATTCTCTTTTGGATAAACACTGGAACTCATATAACTCTATCCTATCATGTGAAAGAGAACGAAACGGCGTATAAAACTGTATATTCATATAAGGAGAAATCCTCTTTATTTGCTGCCGTCTCCCGTACCAGTCTTCTATAAGCATAAAGTTTACAAGCGATGAATGTACTTATTTCCATTATGTGAGGATAGAAATTGAGAAGTGGCAGCCGAAGATTTCACAGCTTTTTCTAGGATCCTCTTCTGAGTGTGTGTGTGTGTGTGTGCTGCATTCGTGTAGTTTTGCAACAACTCATTCATTGTACCAGCATCGGTGTAGTATTACATAGTTGACAGTAAGTGATACACATCAGCTCGGGATTACATGTCTTATTGCAGTATATTGTTTCCTCGCAGTCAGTTTATTGTATGGAGTGCGGAGAGAAAGAGAAAGATATAATAGACTAGCTAAACTTGCTTGTATTTTACGTACTGGTGAATCAAATGCAAAGTCCATGAACACGTCTACACGGCCAGCACTCCATATCATCCTGTGCCCGAAAAAGAAACACTTTGCGAGAATGTGAAGATGTACAGAGTAAAAAGGTATTAGATATGGTGTATCAACTTATATTGGGAGTTGCTTATAAAAAAAAGTTGATTATAAAAAGGGATGTGTGTGAGGTTCTGCAGCAGTATAGCACACACTCTAGGTAGCTTTTTTATACCACTTACTACAACGGAGGTTTTGCAAGAGCGCAAGCAACCACCATCGCTGCGTAAATTGGAAAATTCGGATTCTGACAAGTGTGATCCCTTCTTGCTATCCACACTGCCACACTATCACTACCGTTCCAAAAACATTCAACGTATATATTCATGATGTACATGTTAGTGTGTATATATATGACTATGGTTTTGAATTCAATGATTTAGAAAACGTTCCTGTATACAGGTCTGGGTGCACTCACCAGCAACTTGGGTAATGCAATATGTATATATGAAACCAAAAAAGTTTGAAAGCTTTTGTCTGCTCTGTCGGTTTCCTAATACATTACTTTGTCGATTTCACACCCTTTTTACGCTCTCCATCTTGACAGAAGTCTCTTTTCTCTGCTACCCCTATCGTAAAATTATTTTGTTACTTGACAGGATCCTTGTTGGATCTCGTGCAAATGCTCTGCACAAAATATATAGACACACGGACACATATATAGCTGGCGTTACACGAAGTACAAACATAAAATTGTTGAGGCCTGCAGTTTCACTTCCACATTCAAACCATATACTTCTACTAGGCTTTATGTGCATGTACCTTGGAAGATGGAAGGAAATGTTCTTTTAGAGAGATGTATTTTTCTTCTATTTGACTTATTTTTATCTACAATAGTTTTGTTGTGCATACGATACATACAAAAAAATAATATCTATGTTATGTATTATGTGTTATTATAACACATTCATTATTATACTCTGAGAAGCTGTGTTTTGTTTTGATGCGAGGAGTAGAAATAATATATTAAATGCGCATTCTTCTCAATATTCCAATTCGTCCGAACAAAGCCTGTTCTGCACTTGTCCATCCCTCTTTCCTTGTTCCCTTTCAACGGTAATCCCTTTTCAATTTGTTGGGAGTGTGCAGAGGATTTGTGAATTTGCAAAGCTTTACGAAGTAATTTGAGCTTTTATTTATTTCAAAAGAGCAATCCCAGCTACAGGCTATGCCCCGGCATAGAACATTTTGCTCGGGTTTACTATTCTGCTCGTATACATTTGCTGCTGGTTCTGTTTGTAGTCTTCATTGAAACCAATGCCCAATATGTTCAATTTTTTTCAAGCATAAAGTACCCTTATTATACTTTGACTTGCACAAAGATGTCTTTCTAGCACTATATTATATTACAGACAAAGTTTTGTTTAAAAAAAAACAGACGTAGTTAATAGTGCAAACACAAAATAATAATTGACTTATGTCCTGCAAATTATAAAGCAGCCCAGTTGAGAATTGACCTATATTCAACAGAAAATGCACGAAATTAGACACACAAAAATACGTTGTAATATATAGCAGCATCGCAAAACAAGTGGATTTTAAAATTACGACTCGGGAATTGAATAAGAAGAGGCTACGATTTTCTGATGCAACGCTGTAACTTTTTCGTCAATACCAATAATTGTTTCATGGCTCATCCACTATAATTGACCATTTCTTTATCAATCATATCTAGTTCTGCGATACCTAATTATTTTGTTATCGACTCTATTTTAAAATACTGCGATTCTTTGAGAGGTAACCCACCAATAATAGATGGTTATCGATTAATGATGCGAAAAGGAAGAAAGCGAGTAGACTTCTATTACCTGCACCAATACCAATTAAACATGAAATTACTTCAATGAATTTCGATCATCTTTTGTAAACCCATAACTTGCACACCTTATGCAAGAATTACCTCCGTATATCCTCCGCAAGGCCACAACACAGAAGGACAAGTCACATGCAGGGAAAAGTATTGTCATATTTAAAGTGCCCAAACACCATGTTTTATCGCCCGCAACGAAAGTTTTGCTGTATCTCAATCGTTCCATTATCCTGTTATTGACAATGTGTGATATCATTATAATAGGTAAAATATGAATAGGTAGGTGAGCGTAATACATAACAATAAGCACGTACTTATACGTTCGTGATTGTTGCTTTCCTCATTGTTGAGGGAGATACTTAAGTAATTGAAAATGGATGTGTTCACAATCAGTGAAAATTACTCTTGACTTGTGAGTGCGTCACAGGGCAGTAGCAATGTCAGTGTCAAAACACATTACTAAAACAGATTCTTTTTAGTCAGTGCCATAAAAGTCGAGTCATTTTATTGAAAACTCTCTGTACTGAGCTGTGAGGTTGACGCATCACAATAGCCTGCCTAGCAGGATAGCAGACAAGAGCTAACAAAAAAGGTGTGTCGGAATGGACCACCCCGAATTGTTTCATTTTTACTTTGTGTATATACATATAAAGGTGTATATTTTATGACGGCCACTGGATAATGAGCTATTTTTCATATAGTAAGCTAAAACTTGTCAGTGAGAATCATTATTAGCACAACAGCAGCAGACGCTTTTCTTACTGAAACGACTTGTACCATCGTATCGTCATCTAGTAATATTATTTACAATAGATATCTACTAAAAGGTGAAACTTTTGTTATTGGATAGGTTACAGCGATTGAATTGAGACATCTTCCCAAAAAGTTGAGTCAATGGATTCCCTATCTATTTTGTAAGCATTGGCGTGCTCTTCCAAATTTATTTCATAATTTAACAACGTCCCCCAAATATTAACGATTTATTCTTCATTTCATCCAAGAAATATATTGCTTTGTGTTTTAATCTGAATTTACAAAGTTCCTATTTTCCTCCCCTTTGAAATGTGTCGTCTCTCAATATATTGTGTGTTTGTATTTTTCTTTTCCCAGCACATGTCCTCCGATTCAATAGAAGTGAACACAGAACAGATTCATATTTTATCCACGAAAATGAGAAACGCCTGCATATCTATTAGTTCTTTTTTGAATTATTTATATATACAGCGATGCTCCTTATTGAAAACATTAAAAGTCCTCTATCTGTAAACCCGCATGATAACCGCGGGTTGAAAGAAGAGATCATCTTGTTTGTAACATTGTTAAACTTATATAATAATGTCGTACACTTCCTTTATCTCTTGATCGCCCATTCTGGAAAGTGTACGATCACCACCACGAGTGACTCTATTGAAAGAAAAAAAAACTGCAGATGTTATTTTCAATCTAAGGGATGATGTTGTTCCAGTTGTAGTGTAAAAGACAATACATTTATGGTTTAACGACTGCGTAAACTTGTGCCCGTTATCATTTCTTTTACAGTATGACAGTTTGCTTGCTCTAAACTAAGAAGTTGTAAGAGTTTGGAAAAAATACATTGCCCAATTGCCTGTCTTTTTTGGAGAAAAACATTGCGTACTTTTAAGTGGACGTACAGAGAGTAGAGAGCACCGAATTTTTACAAAAAAGTACTTGAAAGTAAAGAAAATAGACGCGATATCTCTCTGTTTGTTACTAAATACCAAAGATTTTAATGTTCAACAACAGATTTTATGGCCAGGGAATGTGCTTTGGAAAAGAATGAGATTTTTATGCTACCAAATGTTACCACACAAGAACCACGGACACAAAAAAGTTTTTTTCTCTACAACCACAACAATTGCTTTTAGTTTGGAGTAAAGCGGCAGGCAAGCAGTACGACACAGCTTTTCATACCACATTAATAAAAATGAGAGTAGAAAATCTTAAAATAATAATTCAATAAGGTTCGCAAACATGATACTGCCACCACCGAAACCACGTCACCAATATTGCTTCTTACTGCAAAGTTGAAAGTTTACGGAAAAAATATTTTAGGAGTCAGTATATACTTTGAAGTAATGTAATAATAAAGAGTAAACCTCCCTCCTCTCTCTCTCTCTCTCGCACACACACACACACACTCTCTTTATCTATCTATCTCTCAAACTTTCATTTTTTCTATTAAAATCTGCTACAGAAAGATCAAACCCATAAAATGTAAAAAGACATTCAATTTTTATCATCTTTCGCTTTCTCTCTTCAATTTTTCGTTGACGGCGGCAAAAATCACAGCTTGCTCCTATTGTTGTCGTTATGCTCATGCTCTAATCGAAATCCCCAATTTTTTTCCTGGTGAGTATATGGTGAGTAAGTTGAAACTTAATATTTCAGGAAGAAACGACGACGACACGATAGTCAGCGGCAGGCACATACTTTACCATATGTCTCATCACATTGCCATTCTTGCGTCGAGTCGTTTGAAGAAAAATATTGTTGAAAGCATGTTTACTTTTTTATTATGACAACGCGAGAGAGAGAAAGAGCTTGTTGTGAAACAGACCAAATTCCACCGGTAGTGGTGGAAGTAGCAGCATCAATACCGAATGACTATGCTATCCTCGAAAAAAATATACAAGTTATTAATATGAATCACAAGGGGCTTGGGAAAACTTTTTTTGCAATGAGAAGGTACCCTAATATGTTCGGCATCGGGTCGCACAACCGCAACTGCCACCATCTAAAATGATTCAATATCAAACAAAGAGCGAAAGCGACGATCCGTAGGATATTTTGACACACACCCTAGAAAACCCGATGAAGGTACTTTCATAGTCTATCCTCCTTATTGGAAAAATGGATACAACAATAATTATGTTGCTCTGGTGGTGGAAGTGGTGGTAACATTATTATTGGGATGGCGTGTAAGAGTTTTTGACTTGTGCTTACTCCCTGCCTCTCTGGCTTTATTATTATGAGGTCAATTTCAATTTCAGCCAGGATATTAGATTTTTTCCTCACTTCCTACGGGAGACGAGCTATAATATTGCCACAACGTATGTCTGTCTTAATTCTAAATTGAACAGATACCTTTTCAAATTACTGATTCTCAAGACGGTAGTCTTCTGTCGTGGCTTTTGTAAGATATTACTGCTCATTTCATTTAATGCTAGATATATAGTAGATATACGTCACTGGTATTGTGAAGGCTGCATTCACATAAAGTGGTAGGATTTTAAGAAAATAGTAATTTTTTTCAGGAGCAGATTGCATATTGGCATGTGTTTTTCCAAGTTTTTTTTTAAGACTGAAGCTTACGCTGAGGAGATTAAAAAGTAGATGTAGGAAATAATGAAAAATTCAGATGAGCGGATGAGAGGTTTAAGAGCTTCGGCGTCTCCAACGATGACAACCTTACATAAAACAAGTAATTTCCTAACTAAACTGTCTTACACGCCCCGCCACACTACTACTGTCGCGGATGCTTGTGATGCTATTTATGGCAAAAGAAAGAAATTTCTCGAGAAAGCAATGAGAACGGTGGTGGTTCCAAAACACGTATTATGCATATTGTACATTAATCTTCTCCTTCTTAAGATCTGAGTAAATGCGGACAAACTAAACACCCGTCAGACTTTTGGGTTCACCAGACAGACGTACATACATATCAGCGAGTCAGAATATACCTACATTTTATATACACATATCAATGTATTTCTTTCCTTTTAAAAAATGAAATGAATTGGTGGCATCTTTTCTGGAGAGAAAAATAAAACATTGTTGCTAGCTGGCTTTGTGGATGGTAAGGCACAGAAAGAACACCGCAGGCCGAATCGAGGAAAGAATTCCTTTAATAAAATCCCAAACCGAACTCACGAAAATCGTTAAAATTTTAAAAGGTTTTGTCATTTACATTTACATTACTTTACAAACGAAAGATTAAGATTAAGCACTGCATACATTTTATAACTTTTCGATAGGAACTAGGAACACCTATTCCGAAATAATGACATGATATCAAACACAAGAGATCTAAATTTAAAAAATACAATAAATATCATATTACACAGGCATAAATAAGGAGTATAATGTTTTACATAGAAGACAGTTCTCAAACTAACACACCCTCCTTTAAAGTCGCACTTCTAGAAATTATTTATTACACAATAACTAAATTGAAACTGATATTTGGTACAATTTTTTCAGAATCGGTAATATTTTTCAAATTATTATAGTTATGTGTGCATTTTCAAGATACTCTACATAAATTGTGAAATATTGATACACTGAAATTTCAACTTGGAGTTTTATTTTAGGGATATTTTCTGCTAACGTCTCTGGCCGTGCACACACCAAATCTGAAGAAGCTTTCTTCTGGTGGACAAAGTGGGAAGAGAAGAAAAAGTACAGAAGGAAATTGTGGTTTTCATGAATTTTTATGGAAGGCTTAAAGTTATGGTAAAGGAGTTTGTAACATAATTTGTAATGAGGTTAGCCAGGGCTAATGGTGATAGCGGCTACTAACTGGAAAAATAAAGGGCGCATGGATTATAGATGTATGTTATGTTTATGTGTAAAAACTACACATATATTTATTTGTCAGTCGGCTTCGGCTTCATTTCATCATAAGAGAAAAAAGAACCGGTTATTTGGTTATTTTTATTGAGCTAGGATTAAAGGACGGCACAACAGGAAAATGGGATCATCAATATCAACATTTATTTTAGACTTCTTGTGAGAGCGTACCCTCTACCGCCAAAGTTGTTGTGATCTACCTACAGTGATGGGGTACTCCTGCGGTTGAACTCAAAAGGGACACATCTCGGAGCTATATCATATTTCAGATGCTGCTGTAACAATTTTCTTAAGAGATGAATTTCATTCGTAATGATATTCGAAATGTGTAGTAAATCTTTGTGGTTTAAAATGTAATATTGGCGACATCCTTTCGTTTTGCGAGGAATGACGTCTCTTGGAAAAACTACTTTACCTTATACACACAGTAGGCATTATTGCAAACGAAGAATGCAGACTTGCGCTTAAAATTCCTGTAAATTATTTTATCAAAAGCTGTGTGATGTCGTTTTGAACTTACCAGTAGTCATTTCCATTATCTTTGTGGTTTTCAGTAATTTTATCGCAGCACGGAACGAACAAGGGATATTTGAAGCCGTCAAAAGTTAAATATATCGCCTTGCAAAATTACAGGCGGTATTGGAAAGGCTTCCGATAATCTGAAAAATTGAATTACATTTTTGTTGTTACCTTACCACACGCTCAACAAACATTTTCCATTATTGATGTTCGTCCACACCTGCAGCATGTTTGTATTTGGTGAAACTCCACTAAAGTTGTATACAGTCCTTTGCCTTTCCATCTACGCATCACTGATCTGTATTTTATGCGGAGAAAAATGTATCAGGGGGGTCAAGAAAATGATAGAGGTAAAAGATGCCGGTAGGTCATTAAAATGAATATTAGAGGGCGGTTCATATGTAAACTGGCTGTTTTGAAGTAGTTAGCACTCAAGCCGACCTGTGATTTTCAAGTGGAGAGTGATGAATACTTTCCACACAGTAACTTATCATGTAATACATTCATTCATTTCAATGTACGGACAATGCATTTTGGTGTTAGTGGTGGTAGTAATGATGTGAATGTAACAGATTATATAATAATGACCAAGAACACTTTTTTCCTTAGATAACTATCGGATCTTCCAACCAAATTTCCTCTGGCCACATTGCATTTTATTCAATGAGAGGGTGCGAGCATTAAAGTCAACCCCTACAACCACTCTCTGAACATGATAATCACTTTTTGAGTTGTTGCTTACCACTTTGAGTGTTTTCTCAAGTGTTTCACCTCAAACAATATTTATGTCGATTTTTATAATTACCACAAAGAATGTAGGTACTTTACATTTAGTTTATGTACAATGTACACCTAGTTTCGCAGCTACATAAAAAAATAAAACTACATGCATATTTGTGGGGAAGTTGCCAGATAATTTAAACCGCTCTCTCAAAATGGCTTGCATTCAACAAATGAGATTTGAGTTTCCTTTTTCTGTCAAAAAGACAGGCACCTTGGTCGTAATACTATGTGGTAGCATAGTTTAATATTATTTCACTTGATGATCATCTTATGTGTAAAAATTAAAATTGCAAAATTAACACTTACAACATGTTCTATAGCAAACGTCTATCAACAAACTTGTGTACTACAAATAATTTGTCGACTTGTAAGCGTTGGCATAATGTTTTCTATGCAATTTCGATAATAACATTTAAAAATTTGTAAATTGTAATTTAAAAGAAAGTGGTTGTCGCTTGTGTAAAACATCAGTTCATAAACTTTCAACAAATGGCGACTGTCTGTCATTATAGTCATCACTCATTACCCATATATACATATGTATGTATCTAAAAAAATCACTCAAAATGTATTTTTACTGGTATCATGTATTATGTTCCCCGTAAGTACCTACTTTTACAAAGTTGTTGACTTTTCTAGTTCCCCGATCAGGATCTTTTTTCATAATATCCATATTATGCTCAACTTCGTGCAGACTCTTAATTGGTTTTTAGAAAAATACTTTTTAAAACTCCGAAAGATTATTTCATCGTGTCAGCACGTATAAAATAAAAGTGCGAAATGAATTTAGATTCATAAAATAGGGGTCCGATAATAAAACCATCAAGACCAGTAGTTACATTCATCAGCTACCGGATCTTTGATTATTTTCTTTTTTTTGTTTGTACACAATTATTTTTAACCCAAGGAAATCTGGTAGGTAGGTAGGTGGTAAACTGTATACAAAGGGAATTTTGAAAATGTACCAAGTATATATTCTCAAGAACGCTACCATAAAAGCAATTTACAAAATTACGCACAACTCTCCTACACTTACAATTCAAAGGTATAAAAAATTTACAATCATTTTACCAATTGATGTTTAGTTCCCAGTCACCATTCGCACTGACACCAAAGGTGCAACAAATTGAGCTCATAAAAATTTTCAATGAAAGTACATATTGATCAAAACCAAAAGCTTTTATCAAGTTAAATGTTACAAAATTATGATAACATTTGCTTTGCGCTCGCTGTCTTAGCTGAAAATTATCTACCTTCTCGCCTTCCTACTATTTTTTGGCAACATTATTATTGTTATTCTGTTATTATATAAGATTATATTCATCAAAATTACCCATTGATTTTCTCTATTTGTCGAGAGACCTTTCAACCAAAGCCTTCACACATGCATTCTTTTATACACTACTATATGCCTGCACTACATCCTGTGCATATGGCAGAAGACAAAGATAATTGCGGCACCTTAGTGGTTCTGGTGAAGACGAGATGTTTCAACATTACCCTTGATAATAATGATGATAATGGAATCAATAATCAATACTTGAATGGTTTTTTCGTAATTGAAACAGTAATAATTCGTGAAGTTGATAGATTGTAATCAAAATGGTCGTTTATTGCTAACTCATCATCAGTTCAGCAACTTTGAATTCACGGCAGTGCAGACCTTTGACTACTGCATTATATAGCGTCACCGTAATTATTTTATACTCACTACCAACGAGTAACTTTTAATATATATAATGCGTTGTTGGCGCGAATGTGTAGTAGTACAGTGGTGAACACACACATTTAGGTGAAGTCAGAGAGGGGGACTATACGATCTGTACAAAGAATTTAGAAAAAAAACTGTTGGGAGTTGGGACTTTGTCTGTTGTTACGTCATTTTATGATAATTATGGTCAGCAATTTGTTTTCAACGTATATTATTATCTTTATTTCTAGCCAGAGATTTGCTCGTCGGATGAGTTTATTAGCACAGTGGTCGGCCACCCTATCACACAATAATTATATTTGGTTGAATGTGATCATCTTCGGTCATCCGGGAGATCAAAAGGGAGAGAACCAACACGCTATTAACATTTACGCTATCAAACAAAATTGATTGATTTGTAAATTTTTTCCTCTTCTTACTGCTGTTATAAAGCAACAAGTTAGACTAGATAGTACAATAACCGACAAATGCGTAGACGTGATTACATGCAATTTGGTGTGATTTGTGGTAATAAAAGATCACACCACGACCAATTTATCGCAGCTAGCCGCATCACTTGTAACGGCTTGGCTGAAAGAGTCAAACGAATCCAACCATTGGACGCCACATGGGTTTGGCAATGATGGACAAAAATTATAAATTAAGTCAAATATTATACCGGCCAATGATTTCGTATTGCCTCCAAATATTATGACACAATACACAGAATCTTGAATGATTGTCAAAAGCTTGTCTATATAGAGATTACTAAAACTAGATGTGTTACAATATATCTGACTCATGGGATGTATTATTGGCACAGATTAATTCCTGGAAACAATATATATGTAACAGTTTATATATGAGCTGTTGGGTTAGGGCTGAATAACTTACAATGTAAAGACTGCTGCTTGTAAACATGTTACTAAAGTTTTGTTCTATAATCACATATTTTGTCAAAATTATTGCTTCTCTGTATTGGGGTTTTCAGTGTCGTGTTTTCTTATTTATCGTAAGAAGTTAATCGACTACACCGCATTATAATCTCATTTTTAATATAAAAATATATTAAGATTACAGAATATCTGAATATCTTCTTGTTTATCTTTTTTATACTACAGGTATACATCCAAGTAACTGTAATCAACTTTACATAGGGATAAATTCATTCACGAATTAAATTTTTCGGCTCCGTTGAGTAATCAACTGGATGTACCTTCACGCCAAGCAGGTTCGGGTGGCGACTAATAACAATAAAAAGCACCCATGCTATCATCAGACTCCCTACGAATACAATAAAATAATGAAGACGATGATGTGGGTTTACTACTACTGTACTCAAATGAACGAGTGAGGAAAACCAGTAGTCAAAATCCATTATCTAATGGTCATTTCAGGAGAATTTTATGGTTGTACAATGTGATGCCTGCTTAAGTGGTCTCCTGTAGCTTAGGCGAAGCAGGAGCGCCTTCTGTTAAGCATCGAGAGTCTATATATGTATGCTAATAATAATATACAGTCATGAATGAGTCATGAGTGTAGTTTAAGAGTTAATATTGTGCACACCAGTTACTTCGGATCTGATAATTTCATAAGTGGAAATCGTGAAGCGTACAAGTTGTAAGATTCAAATATTTCCTTTCACAGAAACGAAGCGTATTTCATTTTAAGAAAAGTTTAGTGCGACCCCATCTTTTACATGTGACGTTGTCCGCTGTGTTGGCTGATCCATGGAACTGATATCTTCGAAATGGTTTGGATGATGTTGCTATTTTCTTATTTGGGCACATAAAAATACAAAAAGGCCAGTTTGGAATTTAGGAGAAC
>JAHZNB010005224.1:0-12502 GCA_027744295.1 Callyntrura guangdongensis
CCACGATAAAACCAATTTTCGTGTCTTTTCTGTACCATCATCATTCCCTGAAAATCATCAAAGTTGATCCAACTGAATAACATTTCTTTTTATTTCTTTGACATTTTAAGCGCATAAACAAGCTACATAAACTGCATTTAATATGTACACAATGTTTGACATTGACATTCATTCTGTGGAACATGATTTTTTGCACAAAGGTTTGATTATGCGCTTGCCTATCTTCCAGTCTCTTTGATGTTTCGCGAATACAAAAGGCACCTCCTTTAGTCTTCTCATTATTCACGACAACTCAATAACTGTTGCATACATACATTACACGTGTGGTGTTAGTAATCATATCATAATCATGGTTTACATACTACAATACATAATACATATGCTTCTAATTAAAGCGAGTTCATTGAAAAACAAGACGCCTGTACATCATACATTTATCATTTATGTAGCATCATCGTTTTGATGTTTTACGTGTTTTTTTCCTCAATTAACCCATCATCGTAACTATAATAGGTAATCATAATGATCCATCAGAGCATGGTATAATAAATAGTAGCACCATGTTTATACGGTTTACGTTTTGACAGATGTAATATAGGTAAGTGTAATATTGAAACAAATATGTGAAAAATACATGTGGTATATGATTGTATGATGATGTATGTATGTATCATCTCATGTTTTTTATTACACGCGTTACAGGTTACACCGCGCTGCATTCACACATGGAATTAAAATTTCTGATTGATGTTGTAAATCCAGAGCGGATGCATAATAATAAGGTGTCTGTTTTCATGCGCTCTGCTTATTTCATTCCATACATACATTTTTTTATCTTCTTGAATGAAGAGTCTATTATGATGATTATGACAGAACGACAAAAAGAAGATATGATTTTACTTTATTACGCAAATGAAAGATATTTCATCTAAGTATTGACTTTGCCGTGTTTGTCTGTCTGTCATCATCACGCTCCTGGCCACACGCTTCAGCCGATTTGGCTCTTTGGCAGAAAAGTACCTTAATTAGGTAGTGGCTCCTATGGGATGCAATTTTAGCAAATTTGGTCTACCCCCGGGGGTCATTTGGGGGTCATAAATTAAACGTTAGCCAAAATATCGAGTCTTTAACAATTCAATCAGCTTGTATCAATACAAAGCTTTCATCTGCGTCTCTACTGCTACAATTATGGCAGGTTTATTATTCACGGCTTAAAATATCGCATACCTTAGGCGCACAGCAAACAAAGCAGTACTTACAAACAAGTTACCGCTGCTGCTGCTTTTTTATTTCTTTTCTATCAGCTTTAATACTAAACTACCTTTTCTTCTAAACCCATACAAGTGGGCTCTTCAATTATCGCTTACAGTTTACGTGGAACTAGTTTATAACTGGCATTGTGGCATTAGTATTATCATAAAAATAAAAGTTTATTGATTACACTTAATTACAGTTTTTTTGAAAATTACGACAATAGTTATATAAAATGTTATAGTCTATTTATAGCACGTACTAATTGTACTCGGGGACCCGGACGGAATCTTTTAATGTTTTTTGGTGCGCATTATTATATTTTGATGAGCATCTTTGTGAACTTTTTCTAGGAACAAGATTTATAGTATGAAATATGCTACTGCTACACGAGCTTATAATATTATTATGGCAGGGTGCAAGGCAAGGCGTACACTATTTTGTTTCAACATTACATAATTATTATTTATTCGTTTCGTTTGTTCTTAAATTCCAGAGATTTGTACAGTTATAATCAATGTTTTTATGATTACCAACTCGTTATCGGTTCCACAGTATTTTTCACAAAAAACTCTCGAATTTCTCATTAAGTTGTTTTCGTTATTTTATTAATGAGCGACACATGACAGACAATCATCCTGACAGTGGCAAGTTTTAAGTAGGTAGTAAAAAAATCTCTCTAGTAAGTAGTCAGTAGTACCTATATAGTATAATCTCTTTGTACTCCCCATTTTGGTTAGTGAGTTCGCAATAATTATCTTCTCTCTGAAGCGCACTTTTATCACCATCAATCAAATGTGCTTTGCTTCCTGAGAGCTCCAAGTTGGCAAGTTCCATGAACTGAACCAAAATGTTCATCACCTCTTCTCTAAAAAAATATTGTACAAATAGTTGTGTGTTTACCCAAAAAAAGCTGAGAAATCAACCTTGACTTTGACAGCAGTCTATGCAAAAACGCTTTATGAATTTATCCGTGATTGTCGGAATAGTCTGAAACTGGCCTGTATCGTGTCAGAAGCCATGTTAGACACCCGGTATTGGGTATTTTGGTAGTCGCTTCTCTTAAACAAAATCACAAAAACGTTTCTTGTTGCAATATTATTACAGGGATGCGTATGCAGATTCATGTACTAGCTTTACGAACCAATTTATTTGATATGTTCCCCAAATTCTGTTCCAGACCAAGTTAAAGTCCATTATTTTATCTTTATATTCTAGGAATTGTTACCGGAACCGTTGTACAATATAATAATATTATTATGGTTATGATTAGCATGATTTTTTAAATGGCAAAAATACTTTATCCATCATCCCAGGAATATGTACACAAGCAAGAACGGAAAATGTAAGACGAAGCTATAATTTATTTGTAAATTGTAATATTTGATGTTGATGCTTGTATGAATACAGAAACAAATATGTTTAAATATAAGTCGTTTTTACAATACCAGCTACCTAATTCCAAGCTAAATACACTGTAGCTTACTCATAAACATTGATGAAATCTTGTGGTGACACTGAATAAATGAGATATGGCATACAACACGTTACCCGTTACAGTCTGTGGTAATGTAATTAAATTATTTGGTAAAAGATAATTATTGTAACCTGACAAGTGCTCCATAAAATCTTACGTTTTGTCCATGTAGTTTTGCAATTGCAACTTCATATGCAATTGCATATTTCATATATTTTTTCAGATCACTTTGAGAAGCCAATAGTTATGAACGCATATTTTACAAATATTTCATTTCTCAAAACAGTTTATGGGAACACAAATCTCAACGAATAACGTATTATATGCGAGACAACTTTTTGCAAGAAAATCCGTTAATTATAAGTGGCATGCAATTGCGAGTGAAAACAAAGACTGCAAACCCAATATTCAAAGGGTTAAATAGGGAGAGATATGGAGAGAATAGGTTCGTGGTAATTTTAATGACTGAAATAAGTTGCCGACTGCTGTTAAAGTAGTTTTTAAAAGGGCAACGAATAGGAAATATTATGCGTTTACACATCCTCTTTATCATAACTACACTTGAATCAAGTTAAATACTAACCGACGTATTTGTAAAAACGAAAAAATAAATTGATTTTGTAGTAGTTTTTATCATTGACGCTATTCCAACGACTTTTATTTTCAAATAATGCATTATGTAACCCATATGTAGATAAAACCGAAAAAATTTAACTGCATATTACTTGGCCATTTTAGCTGCATTGTATGCATAAAACAGGGTTTAACCTACATAAACTGTCGCAGCCTGGTAATTATAAGCTATTAGCACATAATTTGGTAATAAGTGAAAACTTAATCCATAAAATCCGTCCCACTTTATCACTTGCTATCAAATGTCGAGTGCTGTTACTCGCTCCAAACCTATGTGACAATTAAATATATTATGTTGAAATAACGTTTGAGGATATGTACTCACACGTGCATGAAAAATCCCATAAAATTGTGCCAATTAGCTAAGTTTCTATTTAAACTGGCAACCTTTAATTTTGTCATCACACGTACACACTTTAGAGTTAGCACAACCTTATATGCTTATATACGTATACTATAAACGTAAACATATTTCTTTAGAAAATGATTTTATACTTTTCTACAGACGTATTTAGATTAGATAACAGTAATTGAGGTAAAATTATAAACGAGCACATTTGAACTTGAGATGAAAACACGCTGCAAAGAATAGATAAAGGGTTGTACGTGGTACGTGTGTGTATTCCTTTGAGGAGTTAAGTCACAAGTGTTACTTTGAGTGATAAATTATTAAAACGTTGGTGTGACATCAGTACTACAATATGGATACAAGTACGCCCACAAAATACGTCTCCACTACTACTTTGGCGGAACAAGACGATTCGGTGAAAGAATCAGGTCAGTCGAAGGAATCTGATGAATACGCGTCTAATGAAGGAAGACGTATGCTAAAAAATGTCATTGTCGTTAGCATCGGATTTCTCATGCTATTCACAGCTTTCAATAGCATTGCAAATTTGCAAAGCTCTCTACATCCACAGGTTTGCAAGTTACGATTTTGAAATGTTTTAACTTAAAAATTAATCAACCACCATGCGAATATTTCTTGGTGGGTTGAAAGGTCAAGTTGGCCACAGGTGCAGGTTAAATTTTAAGAAGTTAAAAGGTGAAGCAATAAGATATGACGCAGATTTGTGCTTGTATTCTGGTATACAGGGAGGATTAGGAACGTTTGGTAATGCTACTGTGTACGCTGTATTAATTATATCGTCCTTGTTAGTTCCAACTTACGCGATAAGAAAATTTACCGCCAAATGGACTTTGATCATATCAATGTGTGGCTATACACTTTACATGGTAATTTATTGTAACGATTTTCAATTACTTGGGATTTGGATTAATTAATCTGAGAGGAGGGTTCCTTCTAATTTTGAAACAGGGAGCTCAATTCTACCCCACCTTTGGTACAATAATACCTACCGCAGCATTAGTGGGGCTATCCGGAGCACCACTTTGGTAATTTTTCTAAAAGAACAGACTTTTGCTGGTGTATTTTATTAATGATTATACTTCTACATGATAAATGGAAACTTTCATTTGGAATTGTCAGGGCCTCGAAATGTTTTTATGTAACCCATGTAAGAATATCCTGCAAAGTTAACTTTACAAGCGCTATTATAGAACCACATTCACATAAAATAAGTGGAAGGTTGCTAATTGTATTTTAGGTAGGAAACAAATATGCCAACTTGGTAAAGGATAATGCCGAAGTAATTATTGTGCGCTTCTTTGGAATGTTCTTTTGTATTTTCCAAACTGCTAATGTATGGGGCAACATGATCTCATCCCTGATCCTGTCATCGGGTTCGTCAAACTGGAAGCCGAATGAAACACAGCTTGCAAAATGTGGGGTAGACTTTTGCCCTGGCGATCTCTTCGAGGAGGAGGATGAAGAGAAGTCTGCGGAGCTTAAAAGAAAAATAAACATTTTCTGTGGCATTTGTATAGGTATTGCCTTCACTGGGATTGGTTTCACAGCGCTGTTTCTGGACTCTCTGGAGAGGTGCTTGACCTTGCAAAGCAGATGATGCACCTTATTATGACCAAAAGTACAATTTAATTCACATGTTCCATGTTAATTTTTCCCAGATATGGGGAAAAGGAGAGATTAGAAGAGAACGCCGTAAAAATAAGTACAAAACAATCTTTAATAGCTACTCTCCGTCACATGAAACATCCGTATCAGTTGTTATTAATACCGATAACAATTTTTTCTGGACTGGAACAGAGCTTCTTTGGAGCAGACTTCACTCAGGTTAGGATAATATTTTTTAAATCTTTTTCGTAGAGGTACTCGAATTTAATTATGTGGAACAGGTACAAAACTACACGTATCTCATAAAAGTCAGTCATAGTGTTCATAAAATTCTATTTTTATTGCTTTCACGCTTAAACACGAATATTATTGGCGATACATTTTGTTATTTTTGGTGCATTTAGCAAAACACTGGTAAACACTGGCAAAGCAAGATTTCATCCAAACCAGTGATTTCCCATACATTCCCGATTCCATTTTGTTTGACAAACCCAGCACCATTGGAATTTACATTTAGTACATTCCATGTGCATACATCCACCAGCACGCTCAGTGGGAACTCTACAATTAGGGCATGGTTTTGTATTTAACCGCAATGCCCGTTTGTTTTCGTCTACCCATTTGGACTGAGCCGCCCGGTCAGCACTGACAAAATAACCAGAGGTTGAACTTTGTTGATCAGGACCGGAACCTGAGCATGCTTCTTGCACAGCACCATCTTGTCGACATGGGCCAATGTGCCAACCTTCCAAGCACCGTTTGCAGAAAACGTACTATATAATGCATAATATTTTGTAATCCTAGATAATGTCGACTTGATGAAGATAAACACACCATCTTGAATAATAACAAGAAAAGAAAAATTACCTCACAACCATGTAAGACATGCGATTTTGTTACAATTTACATCTTCCGGTATAATTCCCATGCCACAGTCTGGCTGGGGACAAAAGATTCCGCCCATTTGTAAAAGACATTCCTCAGTAGCAAAACGTTGATAACGCTCGTACTATTTATTAATGAAAATATTTAAATTAGTAAATTCACAACGGTTTTTTTGTTTTAATTTTAAAAAACTTGTTAAAAATATGAGAACAAACCTACCTGTTGTTTACCCATTAACTTAAAGTGATGCGCATCAGTAATTAGGGAATTCTCGCACAAAGCAGGACAGCCAAGAGTGTAGCCAATTACAGCATCCTATATCATAAATCATGCAGTTATATAAGCTTTAGGGAAAGACATTATAATAGAAAAAGATGGTTGCTTTTATATTTTTACTTGAGTGAAGTCCCTCTGGCCAATCTTGAATAGGGAAAAATTCTGAAAGCAATCTACACACGTAGCATGGGCATTTTCACAGGTAAACACTAGTGCGATTTCTTTAGAGTCCCCGCAAGCCAGACAAGGAACAAGGTCATTATTACGTTTGACTTGTTGGAGGGGTGGTGAAGAGTCGTCTTCACCACTCGTGACATGACTAGAACACTTGAAGTAAAAGTCCGCAAATTGACCATCACAGCTTTCGATTTCACAAATCCCCCCAATCTAGACATTCATTGACAATTATTAACAACAAGAAAGAAAGAAAACTCCCATTTTCATTGTGCTACATTATGATAAAAATCAATAAAAAATTGTAATAGTAGTGATTCACTACTTCAATTTACCTGTTTTGGACTTAAAACGTCACTCCATCCTTGAGGATGTCGCGAGACAGTAAACGCCCCGGAAAGGCACTTGGCACATCGCACACGGAGTTTCCCTTCTTTCAAATCGTTGCATGTAGAGCAGAATACAAAAAAATCAGATCTTGTGTTTGCTACAACGGGAACTGTGTCGCTATTTGTTGTTTCATCCCGACTATCTTGCTGCGCAGTACTAGTACTGGAAGAACTTGAATTCAGGTCAGCAATATTCGTGACAAAGGTTCTGGTACTGGACTGTACCACCAAATTTTCCACTTGCTCGCGTTCATCTTGAATTTGGCGTTCTGCTGCAGCCATTTCATTACTAACTACAGTCATGTTTTCATCTTGTGATTGCTCAGTCTGCTCAGTCTGTAACTGAAGCTTGACCCGAACAGCATGTAAATAACTTTGTTGTCCAACATCAGACGTCTGCAATCACCAAAAAAGTATCGGAATTGGGTATTCACCTAAATCGGCTTTTTTGGTTAAATATTTAGTCGGCAAAGTGAAATTATGAGTTAACTAAATTAGATTCGGTCTACCTGCAGCACAAAGGAGTCTGGCAGCTCATTTCCAGCAAATATTATTTTAATTTCTTCAGCAGATACTCCCAACTTTGGTGCGATGACATCCTTGACTTTTTTAATTGACCAGTTAGGATTTAAATCCGCGCTTATAGTTTTACCAGCGTACTTAATAAACACTCGTAAGGAATTTGGACCTATGGTCCTGATTTCAGTCGAACTCATTCCTAAAAGCCTTAGTAGAGCTTCAAACAATGCAGAAATAGCCCGTAAAATTTCCCCCAGTACCATATCCCGAAATTAATTTTATTTTACTTGCAAACCTTCCTTGGTTTATTGCTCTATCTCTGGCCTATAATCAATAAAAAGTATAAAAATGACTGATGCATTCAATTTAACAAAATATAATTCCTACATCGTTATAAATGTTACGTTACCATTAAATGATAGTAATAAAAATACCTTCAGTATCAGAAATACGGAAAAGAGCACAGCACGAGTGTGGTTTTGAACGTCTGGTCTTGGACATCGGACAGAGGAAAACAGCTGAAGCACAAACAATCCTTATATTTATACTAAGCGACATGGAAATCAGCTGACTTTACTAGGCTTGAATGGAAACGGAAGTGAAGTGAGGGAGATGCCACCGACCAGTGCCTAACTCTAAGCAAAATAAAACTTGCAATCGTAGAGAAAATGTGTGACGACTATGACGGAGTGGCTCTAATAAACAGTTTTCGAACTTTTCCGGTTGAATTATTATGACCAAATGATGTTGAGGTTTAATGTTTAGGTATATGCATGTATGTTCTACCCTCTTGGATATATAGTGTGTATTGGAATTAGATGAAAATGTCCTTAAATAGTAGTAGTCATCATTAAAACGTAAAAACAATATGATAAGCAATACAATTCATATGAAAAATCAGAATTCAAAATTTTAAGACAATGAAAAATGATAAGACCAATCATGCTTAGGAAAAAATCCTATTCATTCACTGCCGTGCCTGTTCCAAACAAATAACTGATCGATATCTCAATTGTATCAGATTAATTACCTCTCAAAATAACACTCAACTTGTTTTTTGTTTTTTAGGCCTATATTACATGTTCATGGGTAAATGATTAATTATAAAGTTAATCAAATTTACATAGAAAACCTTATCCTTGGTTTGCCCAAATTTTCGTGTGTAGAATTTATAATCAATTGGAGTTAACCGACTAAACAGGGTATTGAACATGTTGGTTACGTCCTTATCTGTTATGGCGTTGTTGTACGTCGATTTAAAAAATCTTTATGGTGCAAATTAACACAATAAACATGCAATAATTTTGCAGCACTAGAAACTAGAAACGCAGATAAAACCTTAGTATAGTAGTCGCTATATACAAAATTTGAGCTAATTTGGATAAAGTTTAACTTTCGTTCGACCCCCCGGGGATTGACCAAATTTGCTCAAATTGCACCCCAGAGATGTCATTAACCTAGGGCGCCGGTGTGCCAAATTGAGCCATTTTGGTTAAAGTTTAATTTTTGAGCCCGCGAAGGACCCCCGGGGGTTGACCAAATTTACTGAAATTGTATCCCATGCCACTACCCTAATGTTTAATGTACCTGTGTGCCAAATTTGAGCCAAATCGGCTGAAGCCTCTGGCCTGTACTGTAGAGTACTGACGGACGGACAGATAAACACAGTAAATTCATGACTACATGAAAAGTTTTTCATCTGTGTAATAAAGGTTATTTGACTTTGTATAGCTTTTTACGGATTTATATTTCCTGACGTGGAGGAAGCCGCTTTCAGTAATTACAGATTTTGGGAGTCCGTCGGATTTATAATTGGATATGTCAACTCAAATATCGCCTGTACACAAGCAAAACTCTACACTTTAACTACATTTTTGCTTGTAGGAATGATCTGCTTCCTTATTATCGAGTACAAAGAACGGCGGAATCTAAACAGATCAAGTGAAAAGTAACCATACTAAAACTAAAACTGGTTTATAACTGATGATGTAGAACGGATAATGTTTTTATTATTGCGTTTCTAAATATACAATTTTGTAAAATAAAGAATGTTTACACAGATGATAAACCATATTTTTCTCTTCGCCACAGATATTGTTAGTGGAGTACATCAATCTGTCTCACGGACATTATTTTGTCCTAACTAATATTAATCTACTGAACAGGCTATATTATTTTTGTGTATGACTTTTAGCTGATCTCATTGCTCTTTTGTACACACCACCCCATCACATACACTTTATCAATTACTGCATAATTTAAATTGACTGGATCTACCCCCGGCTTCAGCATCTCTTGTTACCAGTTTAACTAAAAAGTAATACGAAAAGAATAAAATTAGTTCCACATTAGACGAAAATCAAACTAAAATTACATGAGCATTGATATACAAATAAATGGTACCTGGTCTGTGTTTGGGGCTTTCCATCCTTCCAAGGGGTAAATTTAATTCCACTTTCCGCTCTTTTCATAGCCTCTCCTTTTAGCTCCGGCTTTAGGGCTTTCCGTACGACTCTGGCCGCAATAGAGGAATATTGGATGTAGCTAAAACAAAATAATGAAAATAATAATAAACTTAGTTAAACATGCATACATATTATAGCAGTTACACAAGTAAAAATAATTGTTTTTCCAATTTCAGTACGTAGTAAACCTTGGCTTGGACCAATTCAACTAAATGCATTTTGCATAAATATTCTTTTTATTTTTATCAAACTAACAACCGTAAATAAAACCCAACTTTTCATAATAATTAGCTTCAAAGGATCATTGCGCACACCAACACCACTGATCATAACATTTACAACAACCAAATGTAATATATATCCTCAAAAATGTCCATTGGCCAAATTTTCCACTCAATCATTAATTAAAATACAGTCACATGTCCTATACCTAACTGAATTGGGTGCACTGTAAACATGTAAAAATTGTAGGTAACTTACTTAAGACCGGCAGTTCTCCAGAAAGTCATTGTGGATTTTTAATTGACGCCCCGAGATGAGCAGAACGATTGACGAAAACTACTGAAAATTACTTTCCCAGTTGATAAAATAATCAGACAAATTAGCCCAGCAGAAACAGCAAAATCTTTAGTGTTCACCGAATCAGCAGATATAAATTTTCTCCATGTAATAATATCTTCCTTTTCTCGAGCAGACTCAGGCAGATGGCGAGTGAAAAATGTGGTAAAGGTTGTGTTGTTGAACGAGTTATATTATGGTTATGATGAACATATCACAAATTCACAAAATACAAGTAAATCCGAGCACATACCTCAGCATGTTACAAACAAGGTACATATAAAGTTCACTCACACAGTACAACCTACCTGAAAGAATACAAGATAGAAAAAGTTTCCTCCTTTTTAAAAAAGATGGCAGGAAAGTGCATTGCTTCTCCGTTTAGCGACCCAACCTCAAACTCTGATGGATCTATGATAATGAGTTAGTGCTTCTGTTGGAATATTAGTTTGTAGATATTCTGGCTTGGCTCTGCTTTCACCATTTGTCAAAGAGAATTTCACTGCTTATCAAGGGTAGCCATTTATCAACGAGAATCTTAAACCTCTGTAATTTTTGTAATAATCCATAATAATTAGAATGAAAGTGACGTCTGTGTGTCGCATCATCGTATCGGCTTTGAATGTCGAATAAGAATATAAATAAGACAACCGTAGAAACATTTAAAAATATTTCATGGTCTTCTTGATAAATTATATTGCCTTACTGAGCCAGCCATTGTACTCAGCATTACCACAAAATCAGGAGTAAATTCTTGTCAGAAAAAGGGGTTTGGGTTAGGGGTCGACAAGTTTTGTTTACAAATGATTATGATGATCAGAAATGATGCACCCGAGTGTCCTAAGGCCTAGAAAGTCATATCGAGAACAATTCCTCTTAAGGTGTTCAATGGAACAAAAACAATCAACGTCAAATACCAAATTCTCGAAAAGAATGGTCCACCCATCAGCATTAGAGGTTCTTTCCGATAAAGCAACAGTAGTGCAAGCTAATAAAACCAAACAAGAGCCCACAACTCAAACTACACCATTTGCCAAACCTCAAGTTACCAGGAATGATAATAAGGACAAAATTGATCCACTAAAAGATTTGGAAGACTATGAAAATCAGATTGGAGAAGCAAGGAAGACGAAGAACGTCCACCAAATGAAAACAGATGGGGCAACGTGCGACCAAACGAATAAACAGATCCTAGCTTTCAACCACACCAAAAAGATTTCTTCGGCGAGCAGTTTTAAACAAATGATAACTGAGTACGCAAATACTTTGGATCTTACTAAATCTGAACGCCAACTTCTTGGCTTTAGTGAAACTGTGCATGGTAGTGCAGACCCAACGGTTTGCCCCCCTTTGAATCTTACTAACTCTGAACTCCAATTTGTTGGCTTTAGCAAGACTAAGCACGGTGGTAGTACGGGCCCAACGGTTTTCTCCACCGCTGGAAATGATGGTGATGCGCATGATGGACGGGATCAACAGACGTTTTTCTCGAAAAAGGACTCTGTAAATCAATCTGCTGACCTGTCGTTGTTGGCCAAAACAGAAGCACAGAAAGGTAATCTAGAAGGTCATTTCTGCAAGTTGGTCAAATTTTCAAATCTAATTTTCTTGAAAAATTGCTTTAATTTTAACACAACTGCTATAGATTACAACGACAATATGAATTGGGATTGGGAGAGTGATCATGATCATGGAATTGTTTCCTCCGCAGGAGGGTGTGGCAAGAATGGCACTACTACCGGTGTAAACGTAAGGAAAAATCCTCGGCAAAGGAAGCATGGGAATAGTGAATCTGTGCACCCACACTCCTTGGAGTTCTTCACGATTGAAATTATAAATCTGATAAATAAAATATGTGAAGATGGTCACGTTGATAATGTCCGTAGCTGCTTTAAATGTC
>JAHZNB010005225.1:0-12126 GCA_027744295.1 Callyntrura guangdongensis
AAACCTAACATACAACGTAAATTACAGCATGGCTGGTGGTAACCATGTACCTTCTTATTTTGTCACACGGCAGTTAACGTTATTTTTTATTTAATTTTTACATGCTTGCATTACATGTTTAAATGCTTAAATACATACCCATACTCAATAAAAACGTTACGTTTTTTGTAAGAAAAAAATGAGCAGGTATGTAGAGTACTAAAATGATTTCTATGCTTACAAGAAACCATTTCAGTAATTATAATTTAAAATTTGTTTATTATCAATCAGCATCAGACAGATTATGGCCTTTGCAATGCAATGTACAAAACGGCGATGTCTTATTTCATCGATATTGTTATTACAACAATATCGATGAAACAAGACATCGCCGTTTTGGACGTATTTCAGTATGTCTACTGCATAAAGAAGAAATTAGAATTAATTCGAAAGCTTGACAATAAAACTTAAGTCTAACATCTTTTATCTGTTCTTTCCCCTAAACAATTCTATGTATTACATCTATTTACTTATTTCCATTGCAAATAAGTTTAAATGGAATCAATTTGTTAAACTGACTTACAAATAAAGGTTAATTACCATTAACCTTCCTTTACTGGAGCTGACGTTGTTGTGGTTGTGTTATTTACTGTGGTTGAATTTCCGGTGGTTGTGATCGGTATCGGTGTTGTAGTTGGTGGTGGGGGTGCATTTGGGTCCCCATTGCATAAATCCTCACTGCAACTGCACACGTCAAAATTTACCGTCGATTTCTTGCACTTGGCTTCGCTCACTTCAGGACCTGCACCACATTGTCGACGGTAAACGTAGTCCACACCCTTTTTCAATGCATGTCCACTTATATCCTTGTAGTAAAGACAAACGGAATTCACCTTTGGACATTCCACAATCCATCCACCACCTGGAGCACACTCCTCCCCCACACAACTGAAGCATTTCACTTCAAGGTAAACAAACCAGATCATCAGTGGATTACGAAATTTATAACATGGTTTATTCAAGTTTACACGATATAGCGGAAAGGTTGTATGCAGAAAAAATTACAGGCTGATGCTGTGTTTCCCAGTAGCACTCCAATAAATACCACCCACGCAGTTAAAACTACCATTTTCTAATGTAAGTATACTATTGGGGTTCTAATTGAAGTAGATTTCTTGTTTTTACGAAAACTTTGCATGAAGCTTGTAGTCTGGGGAGACATTCATAACTAACTAATAATATTCACAAAATATTTTTTTGTATTGTTTAGAAAGGTATAAACGTTTGATAATAGAAATTTATAATATGGTTTATTCAAGTTTACACGATATAGCGGAAAGGTTGTATGCAGAAAAAATTACAGGCTGATGCTGTGTTTCCCAGTAGCGCTCCAATAAATATCATCCACGTTGTTAAAACTACCATTTTCTAATGTAAGTATACTATTGGGGTTCTAACTGAAGTAGATTTCTTGTTTTTACGAAAACTTTGCATGAAGCTTGTAGTCTGGGGAGACATTCATAACTAACTAATAATATTCACAAAATATTTTTTGTATTGTTTAGAAAGGTATAAACGTTTGATAATGATAAAACATCATACAACAACTCATACCCACTACTCATTGTACGACTTACTTTATCGATTGTCTAGCCATTGTCATATCGCGTTTTAATTACTCTCATGTAATTTGTATCTCAACCTCAAGACGCTGACGCAACGGCACTCAAAATATGCGTCATATAACCGGTCGTCGTTATGTGCATGTTGCAGTCGTCACTACTTTACATGAATGTGGCATGTCACAGGTACAACTAATGATAAGTACCATTTTTCCCGATTGGCGGGTAGAAAAGAGAAGACAAAAATAAAAACAGACGTGTTTCGATTCGTGCTTGATTTGATTCTCGGTAAAATGTTTACTTTCTCGAATAATTCTACCGACTGGTATCAACCGATGCTTAAGTTTAGCTACATGATACTTACAATACACCCACAGTTGTAAATGATGGCAATGCAATTTGGCGACTGGTCTGATGATGACTAATTGTGAGACTTTTTTGTACGTGAGGTTGTTTATATAACCTCGCAACGGAATAATATTATTAATTTTAAGTACTTGTTTCATTTTTTTATCATATTGAATCTTTAATTTTAATTTACTGTTTTTGATAACAAAGTCCGTAATAGTATGAAATACTGGAAAACTCGTACACACAAGTTGTGTGACACAACTTTCTCATTACCATCTAACAATCTTTACATAACTAGATGTTGCATTTTTTTAAGTTAAATACTTTTAGGGCTACCGATGCATGTTCGTTTAAGCTACTTTGTCACTTATCTTTGGTAAAAACATAAATACAAATAATGTAACTACGGGGCAAAACAACCACCAAACGGGCTATATCTTATTTTTCTCTCGTCCCGTCAAATGTTTATATTACAACCATGCAGCGAAAAGTAAAATATCACATGGAAAAAATGACGGTTAAGCTTTAATAGATTAGTCAAAGCGGTATATTTTGTCATTGGCAAATACTAGTGAGAAATATCGCCATAAGAGAAGGAGGAAAATACATTGTATTGTGGGAAAAGTACGGAGGCAAATTAAAACAACTATCACTATTACAGGCATATCACAAAGTATTATAGAAAATAACGAACTACTGTTATTTTTGTAAATCACACAACGCAATTAATTGTCGTACATTATCATTTTAGCACAAAATGTAGTAGTTAAAGTAACAACAACAATTATATACAAATAAAACGTAATACGTGCGAGGAAATTGAAATCGTTGTTTTCACAAATGACTTAATATTTTGTAACTGACAATCTGTATAAAGTAGTATACTGCAGCGGATACAACATTTTTGTTAATATCGTCTATTCTTGCCCGCAGAAGAATTTATTCCTCCGATTCCATCGTCGTCAGATTCCGCACGTTCATACCGAATTTCTTGGTGCGCCACCAGGGCCTGTGCTATGGCACGACGCTTAATCACGAGAAATACTACAATGGAAGCTCCAATGATGCAGATAAGTATACTGCGGAAAGGAATAAAAATGTATTTTAAAAAACAAAAAAAGTTGTGGTTTTGTGCTGATAGTAATTAAAGAAGCTGTGTGGTGATTGATTACCCGACGACGAGAATGGTGATTCCAGCGGCTCTGTACGAGCCAGACTGGATTAAATTTATTTCTTCAGGAAATAATTCGTCTTTGCTATCTTTGCACCTTGCGAATAGCTCGGATTCTGACATTAGATCGACAAGGCGCTTCCCTTTCATGGTTGTGGGTTGAGCGCAGCTGTAACAGTTAAGTTAAAAAAGACGATTGTAATGACACGGATATAATATTATGTTGTGTAATTCCAAGCAGAGAATAAGTTATTGTTAGCTAACACTTACTTTATGCCATATGTAAGGCTTGGCTTAATTAAATTAATTTTCGGCATAAGATGTTTCAGCATCCACTCAAGATTACAGTCACAGCGGAAAGGATTATTTTGGATATCAATATAGTCTACTTTATCCCATGGACAGAGGGCTTCGTCAATTTGTGAGAGACCGTTGTCATTAAGTCGAATCTGATTGTGCAAATTGATGAATAGATAAGTAATGTATTTTATATATCCCGGTTTCTGTAGGGGATGACAAAACACGAGAACTAAATAAACTTACGTCAGTTAGTCTCCAATCAGATAAGTTTTCACGGTTGGTGATTCCCAAAAATGCACCATCACTCAAGGTCTCCAATCGTTTACAGTAGCTCAGGTCCAACTTTGCTAATACTTTTAAGGGTCCGAATGTTCCCTCCTCCACGCTCTTGAGTTTCTCGTTATTCCGCAAACTCAAATCCACCAAATCTTCTAATCCAACAAAACTCTCTTTGTCCAGAGTTTCAAATTTATTTCTATCCAACGAAAGCACAATAAGTCCATGAGTAGACCTCAATTCCTGCGGTACCTTCACGAAAAAATTTCCCGACAAGTCTAATGCTGTCAAAAACAGCAAGTCATGAAGCATCCCTTCATGCATTGCACTGACCCCAGTGTGAGCTAGGCTAAGATATTCCAGCTTTCGCAAAGAGCTGATCGCCATACTTGTACTTCCACTAAGAACTTTCAATGGATTTTTACCTTAAAAAGAAGTTATATACATATTTTACATGTTCGACTAGCAACGTTGAGCTTGATGCAATTTGGATGTAAATTAATTTAAAAAGAAAGCAGGGAGTAATCGGTTTGAATCCTAAATTTGCTTTTACTTAGGTATGCAGTATGCATGATATGACGTATACATTGAATGTGCATGGAAAAGAAACAACAGCAAACATTGATCATTGATTTGATCAAGTGTTTCATAAAGTGCAATTTGGTTGAAGTGCATAAGTTGCATTTCAACCAAAATTATGACTAAATAGTTTAGTACTTTTGAAACACCACGAGTGATGTATCTATTCTTTACCCATATCAAAATTATGAAATTCACACCGATTACATCCTTACTTTTCATTACTTACTTAAGTCAAGAGTCTGCAATTCATTTAGGTGATCAAATGAGTTCTTGTCTAGCGAATGTATATTATTGCTCGATAAATTCAAATGGTGCAGCTGAGTAAGTGAAAAGTAGCCGCCACTTTCATTGTAACCCCCAACAAAAACGCCTTCATTCAGAGCTTCGCTTGTTAACTTGTTGTAACTCAAATCTACAAACAAGAGTTCATGCAAGTTTATGCAAACATGTAACAGTAATGATTAATATAATTTCCCCCCTTTAAACCTACCTAAGCTCTTCAACAGCGTCAGTTCCGAAAACGCTTTAGCATCTATAGTTGAAATGAGATTCCTCCGAAAACTTAAAGTTACTACAGGCATCGGAGGAAATCTCGGAATGTTTTCAATTTTGTTTTCGTTAAATTGGAAATTCAACGTTGCATTCATCGAAAGGTTGAGCGCGTCAAAAGTCGCGAGGAAATCACTTTGTTCGTACATCACTCGAAGGCCTATTGCTGTGCAAAGAATAGGACGTGGAATGTCCTTTACCTCAATATCGCAATTACAACCGTTCACTTCGGTACAAAAATTTGTACCTTCCACAGGTACTGCAGCTGTTGTTGGAGCTGCGGTACTTGACACATTTTGCCCCAAAACTGAAGACACAACTCCCAGCACTGTAATCACTACAACCACTAAATTCTTCATGATGATATCGTCTGTTTCGTTTTTTCCAACCTGAGGACCGTGGAAATTTCACTGCTGTTAATGTTCAGGTGGCTTGCAGGTTCAATTGACAATGAACGATTTTTATTCCATCCTGTAGATGAATCATATTATATCTTATTATAACCACCACCACCACCTCTGTTCCATTATCTGCAGAATGATAAGCCTAATTCTCGATAACCATTTTTTACAAGTCCATGTATATAATGGTGAGTGATGAGGGTGATGATATCATATTATAATAAATTTCTCAGATAAGCTTTCACTTTTTGTATAATTCCGTTCGACTGCCTGTTCGTATGTGTGTATTTTTTTGTTGAACAAGCACCAAAACTAGCAGGTTTGATGGCACTAAATTGTTCCGCCTTTCTGATATAATTTGTTTATTCACTGAAGCCCAGTACAGATTAATTTAGCATCCTTGTCATCGTTTTCTATATTCATACCAACGATGAGTATTCATCATTACATCCTTCATCATCAGCAGAATCACGTTCATAATTATTTGCTGTGTGTCCTGTTTTTCTGGTGAATCTACAAAACTATCATGCGGATATTATTCGATAGCGTTTACATTAATTTATTTTACTGGTCACTTTTGTTTGCTTTACTTGGTCGTCTCCCTGCTTTCTGCTGTGTAGCAATGATAGTCGTAGTAATTATTGTAGGTAGTATTGACAATACAGTGACCTGGGCTGGTACGCATTTTTTCACGTTTATTACTTTTTCTGTGGATGCGTCAGTTTTTTATTTTCAAGAATAAAACTTGTTTGAATGACACTATGGTAATGTGAGGATAATAAAGTGCTGCTTTGTATAACTCAAACGCAGAACAAAATGTTGAATAAAATGTAGTCCTTTGTATTTTAGGTTGTCATTACTGCTGTTATCAGTATATTTACACAGATGAAGATAAAGATATATGTAGTTTAACCGAACGGTCGATGATGCTGGTGATGATAGGTAACGAGTACAAAATGAGATTTAGCGTGGGGAATAAAAACGAGTAGAACTGCACACACGTATACTTTGCACTTTGGATTTTTTTCTTATCGGACTATGCAGGGAAGACGATGCGCAATGGCAGTCAGGAATCATATTTCTGTAAAAAAACAGTAATAATGTAAGATAAATGAAATGTTTTGTCGTCGTCGTCGGCAAGTATGCGTACCTACGCAGATGATTAATTCACATAACTTTCAACGTAAAAATACATAACAAAGGTTTAGTCAGCTTAATTGTGAAGGAAAAATGCAAATTTATAAATCAGGAGCCTCCCAATTTCAGTTGCTCTCATTTTTCCGCCACAGATAAGATTACGTAGCTACAATGTTTTGTCAATCATCGCGTGTGTACTGCGACTCTGACTATATATGTCGGCCTGTGCAAGACCTGAGACAGAAAATTTGACTATGCAAGCAGATTATGGCCGAGTATAGAGTAATGTAATTGCTGCTGATGTTAACAATAACTGAAATGAACGGTTACAAAGGAAAAAAATTATAAAGCTTAATGGAGAATGGATACTATGATAGATATCTATCTGATGTTTTATGTAATAAACATGACGATGGGAGTGGACTGGATGGGGGATTGTTAGGATCCGTAAGCACATGGGTGCACGTACGTATTATGTTTTATTATCTCTCCGTCGTCGTCCATAGAAATCATGCAAAGTTCGCAGAAGAAATAAATGTTGGGTTGTCTCAAATTAGCTGACTGCAAAACTTGATGCAAATCTTCTAAAATATGGTATAGAATAGTCTAAGTCAATGTATTACTCCTCTCTATCACACAAAATCACACACTTGGACAAATAGAAAATGAGTTTCTGCTTGGGCAGCGCAGCTGCAGTAACAGAAGCGTCGATTCGTGCGGAGGAGTGACGAATCGTTTTTTTTTCTCTTGTGTGGTATGGTGGACAGAACCTGTAAACGCTGAATAAGCACGACTAAACATTTCCCATCATAACTGCTCGTTGCTCTTGGGCCATAACATAACTGTTGGGGCATAAGAATGGCAACGCTTGGAAAATTTTTATGATTATTTTCTCTTCCGCTGTGTACTTGTACGCTCTTATACAGCATGCATTATAGGAAGGTACCAATGTAAGTAATAGCTCGTCCCACAAGTTTCAAATACAGCAATAAATAAATCTTTTTACGATGTGATAATTACGTTTAATAGACAGGCTTAACTGTTTTATGCACAAAACGACGCTGTAGGTGGCTACTGATTTCGTAAACAAAGAAAGTAAATTGTTTTATTTTTTCTTCTTTGGTGAAGCGCTGTGTGAATGCAGATGAACGGAAACGAGCTCTTATGTCGTTTTAGTGAGAAAAAATGAAGGTGAATAGGATGATGATTGATATGACTCCTGAATGTTTAGTTTCATTTTCACTGTTTTTAACACTTTGGTACTCACACGACACGATACTTAAGACAACACGTGCACCATTGTCATTCCGCGGTTTAAATGTTTCATCACCGCATGCAAAGAATAATGATGACCACTTTGCGTAGAAAGCTGAGCAATTACACTCCGAGTTCGAGTTCACTAACAATTGGTTATTATTATGCAGATTAATAGCATTGTATAACCGTCAATACGACGCCAATGTTTGAAACTAGTTTATGAAAAATTGATTTTGTTGTAACCAAGTTTCCAAATAATTACGAAAATCTTTGTGAATTCTGTAGAAAATCTGGTCGGCAGTTTGAGTTGGCAGTTGATCACGGCTGAAAGAATCGCTTAAGACAAATCACAGTCAACTAGCTTCAAACACAATACATCAATAAGATTGTCTTTCTTCTTTTCTTCTTCGAAATAATAACCACTTTGTTCACTGACTGGGTTGCCTTCAAAATATTGGTAATTTTTATTTCATATCTTTCTTGGCCCATACTCATCGTTAGTAACGATTCGTTACCCAATAAACTATCGATCATCCCAAAAATTTCAATATCTAATCAATCGCATGTCATGTCTTTTTTTCATACACACATGAATGCATGCAAACAAAAAACTAGACTAAACCAGCAAGCAAAACTAAAGAACACCTATGCACAATGAACACACACATATATAAACATTAGATCATAAACAAAATTTCTACCATCGCTATATTCAATTCAAATTCCACACACAAGACACGAATATTTTTTTCAACAATCTCGTCTTCTATAAAGCAAACTTATAAAAAGGTCAAACAAACGGTTATGATCATCTCATGGCATGTTATAAAGTGGTAGAAGTGGTTACCTAAAGCTTCTCATCATCTCCAAATCTCTTCTCTCAGCGCACACACACAAGTACCATCGCCGTAACAATAGGTATGCGTATTGCGTGGTAACAGGGCAACGTGTAGGCAGCTCATGCGACGCAGTACTGGCCCAACTGACATGAAATGAAACAAGAAATGCTCCAATATTTTGGCAGATGTCTGTAACGTACGTACTTACCAACACACTAACTGGCTGACTGACTGACTGAAGAACAATAAAACTAAAAAAATAACCACACACACTCCTCACCACTCATCATCTTCGTGAAGAGAAAAATACACTATTCAAACAGAATCGCCGCAGCAGCACAGGTATGCATGTGGGGTTGGTAAGCATGCGAACAGCTATATCGTTGTTAGGTAGCTTTGCTGTTTGTTTCACTCTGCTTACAAAATTTATTTATTACCTGTGTTACCTGGTTAACCAATGCAGCTATCTGGCTTTTTGGTCTTGCTCCTCTCGGAAAAGAAGACGAGAAAAAAACAATTTATTATTATAATGTACAAGCAGTTTATATTGTAAGTCAGCAGAATAGGGAAAGAATAAACAGAAAGATGCAAGAGAGCGAGAGAAAGAAGGGAAATTGTAAATGCCATCATCGTAATAATAATAATAATAATAAACCTGCTGTAATTGCAAGAACAACGACGATCGAACACGATGCATTCCTACTCCATTTGACAAACGTTTTTGCATGAGACGTTACACACGATAATATGCAATTATTAAGGGAAATGCTTTCCCTTCCTTTTGCGTCCCCAGGGGAACATTTCGATCTACTATATGAACATATTCTTCCTCAACTTCTGCTCGATAAGCACTTTGGACTGAATCATCACTCGGCCTATGCATGCAACACTAAAGTGAAGATGTATCCCTCTACTCAAAGGCTGGTTGACTGACATGGTTCAAAATCTAGTGTGCTTATCCCTGTATGATCTTCTGTCAATATTCATACTTTCGTCGTAGCTTGATCAAAGTTTATATGCAAAAGTTTGCTCACGGACAAACCGACGAACACTGCAAAGTCATTGCTAACCGAAAATGCTATCAGCCACGTAGCAAGTAATAACCGTTTATAAATATATAATGCAATAATAATGCCAAGATACGTTATTAGTTGTAGTAATAACTTATTACGTATTCAGGATAATATAATAATTTATTATTGATGTGGGAAAAAAAGAAGTGTAATAGCATTGAAATTTTGAAGTGTTCTTTTNTGTAGTAATAACTTATTACGTATTCAGGATAATATAATAATTTATTATTGATGTGGGAAAAAAAGAAGTGTAATAGCATTGAAATTTTGAAGTGTTCTTTTTCTTATAACTATTTAGTTTCGCTGTAGGCTGTTAACAAAATAAACAGGCGTAGTGTATAAAGTACAAGTATCTGGCGGCAATAGGCATATACATGACTGTCCTGGTAAATATAACAGCAACAGCAGCGTTGCACTTGAATTTTTTTACGTGTTGGCCATGTTGATTGTGATGGCCAGGGAGAGTAATATGAAAGAGGATTCTTAAAATTAAAAAAAAGCATGACGAAAAGCAAGCAGTGAAATAATCATAATAATAATAAATGAAATGAGTCAGTTTGGTGAACGCACCAAGCGAACGAATGATGATAACACTTTTGAAACGAGAAAAGAAGAACACTATAAGAGCGAGAGCAAATATTATGTGGTTGGTTGATTGCCTACACAACCGGAATGATGATACGACGAGCAAGTTAAAACCAGCTTTATCTTTTGTTTTGTATGAAGTATAATAGTGGCTGCTGAAGCCCATGGCTCACGACAAACGGCTCACCGTCATCACGTATAAAAAAGTATACAGAGGTTCAGGTAGATTGTATAGAAAAGACACTTGATCAGAATGAGTGTCTTCTTGCCAGAAAACAAGAGGAACGGTTGTGAAAAATTAAAGAGATGATGAAAAAAACACTAAAAAATGAAGCATGTAGCTTTCTTGGTTGTTTCATAGATTCATCGTCATAATCAACATACCCATACAGTACATAATAACTTAACCGAAAAAATTGATAATGAACCTGTGGTGCAAACAAGCGAACGGTTCTGTATGGTTGTTAAGTGGCAAGGGCTACTTTATGCGAACAGAGTTAATGTTTGCTGAGTAAATGAGTAAAATTCTGAGAATTTCTGTTTTACCACAAGAAACTTTGCCCTTGTGCCAAAATTTTCTATTAACTCGACTCGACCATCGACACGCTACGTGAAACTGTCCACTTTTCCTGGCCATGCACTCAACTGTAAAGTGTTTGGCACTAATATTGACAGCTACAACGAGAGAAAGAACAGAAAGAAATATTAATAAGACTTAAAACTCGCTGTGTGCGCAGCATGTAGAATAATTTTTTAATGGAGAATTGAGGCAAAAGAAATGTTATATATTGTGTGCAAACACAATCTGCTCTGGCAAGTATGCTAAATTGGTTGTCGAAATGGTAGCCCTACTACTCCTGCTGGCGCGATAGTGGAGCAACACCTGTCATTATTTTTACCTTTCTCACTTTTCTGACATCATCATCACCAAACTACCTTATACTACCATCGCATGAAAAAAAATAATTCAAACTTGCATGAAAAAAATATGCGGTGCAATTTTTTTAGTTCTGCCCACAGCAGCAACGCTACTAATACATAATATACTACATGCTCTACGCTCCATTATTTCATTTTCTGTTCTTTCAGTTCCATTATCATCAACATCAACACAGCGTCATAACTTTCAAAGCCAACACCAACTCCAAACTTTTGCCTCCTTTTACCTGGTGCGGTGGTGTTGATCCTTATCTCCGGTTTCCATAATAGGTACCTATTATTGTTTATATATACCTTTGTGTGCTCTGCTATGTAAGTTTGAACTGAGCCATGGAGCAGAAAAAAAGTCTATTACAAACTGAAAATGAAAACAAGTCATGCAAACCATCACAAAAATGATGATAGCTCGTGATGTCATGGTATTCCATTCCTATGTTTTATGCATGAGTATATATTATGGAGTAATAATATATACCTAGACTGAGCATCAGCTCTATATAGTAATTACTTGTTATCTATTTTCATTTTTTTATATGTAGCGAATAGAGAATAAGCGACCTTCAGCAATGATAGCTGTTAATGTGAGTGTGCTGTGACGGGAATGTATAGACATTGTTAAAAATTCAGGTCTCTTTTACATATTTCCGTTTTTCGAGGTGATATCTCTTTATTCCATATTTTGCTTCCTTCCACGTTTTATGGGGATGTAATGTTAATGAGACGATGTTTGGCGATAACAGTGCTAAATTGCTGGCACTTTGCAGATGTCATGCCCTCCCACCGTATGCCTATCAATAAGAGGATCCGGATCTCGACGGTTTAAGGAAGGTGACGAGACGAGTCAAAGAAACGAGGCACTCACTAGTGCTACAACATATATGGAGAAGTTGTTATACTTAGCGAGGCAATTTAGGTACGAAAATATTTGGTTGTAAAAGAAAATCGTTTTTTTTTGTAAAGTAGGACAGAAGGGTCTCGATACGACAGGATTGCCCTGGTAAATGACTGTAAAACGCGCCATTTTTATTGGAATTATTTACAAGACAAAGACATGAAAGACTTTGT
>JAHZNB010005226.1:0-18837 GCA_027744295.1 Callyntrura guangdongensis
CATATTTGAAGCGTCCGCTTTGGACGCCATTTTATTGGGAGTTAGTCCAGAGTACGCAAAATATCTTGCACAATCCCCGTGTGAGGTTTGGAATTCAACCAACATGAGTCATATCCGGTCGCCTTCTCGTTCTATCGTTAATTTATCAAGTAATTATTTTTCCCAGAAATGTAATCTTTTTGCGTTTTTTAAATTATATGATTTTTTTAAATGCTTAAACAAGCTTTTTTATGACATGTAGACATGACCACGTTTTCACTCCAAGCAGATGAATATGAGTGTGAGGATATGGACGACCTTTTTATTTCTAACGTCTCATTTCATTTTGCATTTCTGCGTATGCCCAATCTCTATCACTTAACTCTCAACTACGGATTTGGGGTAACCATTAAATTCAATATATCCATTTTATAGATAAATTTGTTTGAAAACATCTAAGACTATATACAGGAAAAAACATGCTTAAAATTGTATGTGTGGAATATTTTTGTTGAAAATCAAAGGCAGTTCTTTTTGATCGTAGGCTTCAGTGCAAATGGTAGAAGAGTGGAAACGACGTAGGCGGACTTTCTATGGAAAGATACATACAGGAGTATGAGCTAAGAGGAACAAGACGTTTAAAGGTCCTCAACCTCCTTGTCATTGTTAGGCTACAACTGCTCACTTAATTAACTGAAAATGGAACAAGATCTACCAATTTAAATTAGCATAATTTATATAAACTTGCTCTGTGTTGCAACAAACATGATAATTTTGTAAAATGCCTGTAATAAATATAATTAATTATTTAGTTTGAATAATTTAATACTATGTTGATAATAATTTCTATACATGTGGTAAAATGTGAATGCTCTTGGGAAGGAAAATTGTTAGAAATTGTTGCAAAAACCTCGAAGAATATGCTAAAAAACGTTTTTACAATTGTATATCTAATATTTATGTTGATCATCAAATACAGTTTTTTATCCAAACTGGCTTTCGCAAAATACACGGAAAATTCGGTTAGCAGGTTACACTACTTCAGTTAGTAATGTTAATCGATTACGTTGGTTCAGTTATTTTATCCGTAATATGATGTCGATTTTATTTGCCTGAAAACGGTAATTTACGCTTAATAAAAATAAAAATATTCCTATTTAATCGGTTAGTTTAACTGTGCGCTGATAATTAATTAAATAAAATTATACTTTTCAAACCAGGAACATAGTATTAATTGTTTAACCACATTGACGATACATAAATTGTTACAAGTTAATATAATGCAATGCGAAAGGAAAAGTTGAAATATTTTACCGAAAAATTGATTGCGCGCTTTATTTTTTTCTTTCAACCCGCTTCCGATTATGTTTCATAGAGCCAGTTGGTCTGAAATCCGTGCCTTTTTTCGCGTGACCCTGCAAATGCGTTGCGAGTGGTGCCTTCTGTCGTAAACGTTGACCACAAATGTTACACGCTGTAAAGTTCTAAGACTGGCAAATCCTTCCCCACAAATGTCGCAAACAACGGAACAAAGTTTTGAGTAAGTTGACTCCACGTGATACTTAAGACTGAGTCGATGACCGTATGCCTTCCCACATTGCTCACAAACATTCGGTTTTTCTTTCCCCATTGTGGACAACAGCAACGTGATGAAATAACTTGGTACAATGGCTAAAAACCTTTGTACACCCTTCCACGTGAGTACTACCTAAAACACGCTTTTATACAATATAAGTTAATATAAGACCGCTCGTTAACGTGTAAGGTGCCATATGCAACATAGCATCATTTTTGTGAGTGGATAAAAACGTTATGCATGGGCAGTATATGCGACTTTGTTCATGCGCAGTGTTATGGGATAGGGCATTTGTGCGTAGTATGGGGAGTATAGGTCTCGAGTTCCCCCATGCATTCAAGCGAGAGCGACCGGCTGAATATTGTGTAGGCAGCTGAGAGCAATGTTATGCTTACAACCAGTTGCAGCAACAACAGCAGCGCATCATCATCACCAAATTTCCGTCAACAGCAGAAAAATGGTAAGTTGCGTAATATTACGTGTGTGTATTGTGTATTATGTGAATGTGCTATGTTACAGGATTTTCTTTGTTGCAGTGTTCCTTTCATCGCTGTGTTGAGTGTGTGTCAGCTAGAGGATGCCACTGGTTGCAATTTGCGGATAATGAGCCGTACTTTTGTGGTGATGATGACCAAGCCACAGGAACATTTTCTTTTGTAAGTAATTAGTTTGTTGTACTAAATTCGTTGTGAAGTGTTCATATAATAATGAATAATGAAATTTTTATTAATTTTAGGGTCTATCTGCGAGTGAAAATGATGCTGGATATTTTTGCCCTCCTGAAAATACTCAGCTCATTATTGCTGAACATCGCAATGCTTTCTCTGCTTTTGTGGATCCGCAATGTAATAATACAACTTATGAATGAAATAAAATAGAAATAAGTGTTCGTTATAACAAATTTAACAATAATTTTTAATATGCAGCTGACTATTTTTGGCTACTCATCTCACTAACCGTGTTTTTTGTTGGAATGGCTACAATTTTGATTGTTATTGGGTGCATCGTATGTATGGACATTTGGAGGAATCGGGAACACGAGCGTCGGCGGTGGAATCTTGTCCGTAATATCGGCAGAGCGCGAGTTTTGCGGAACCAAAATTATTTAATTCGGCTACGAAATTACTTACGCGCTGGCAGAAATGTACCCAACAATCCATTAGAAAATCAAAATAATCAGGAAAATAATGTTAGTGATGATAGCGATGATGAGATTTTGTTTATGGCTGAGGCGCCAGTTGTACCAGTGCCACCACCGCCAGCAGAAAATCCTCCAAATGATAGAGGTTTGCATTCTAGATTTACTCCCACTACTGTTGTTTAGGCTTATTCCATTAAGTTGTAACATTTCTACCTCATTTATTTAGTCAATATGATACCAGCTAGGAGATCAATGCGCGTGCGCCGTCCAATCCAGCGTTTTGGCTATAATGTTAATTTTCAAGTTAATTAAAATATTCATTTTTTGATTGTATCAATGGCATGTAATAATAAATAATTATCAATTGGCTGTGATGTAAATGTTCAAAGTTGTTGAAATATTTTTCCTCATGCATGCATCATCACTTCTATGTCTTGTGCTTTAATACTTACATACCAAAGCTGTTCCCTGTGTAGGTGAATCGGTTATGGTACCGGTTCGGAATATAAACTTTACTCTTAATTCAAGTATTATTCTCGGTATGGCGTTAATGAATATGCTTCAGTGGTGGTAATGTATATGTGTATCGGTTACGGTACCGGTTCGAAATATAAACATCACTTTTAAAATAAGTACTATTGTCGGTATGGCGTTAATGAGTATGCTTCAAAGGTGTTACCTGTATAATTGAATCGGTTACGGTACCGGTTCGGAATATAATCTTCCCTCTAAAGTAAGTATCATTATTGTTTTGGCATGGGTGTAAATGTGTCACTAGTAATACATGAATAAGGAAATTGGCTGTGATACAGGTTTGTAATATAAAACTCCCTTTATAATTAGTATTTCTATCGGTTCCACAAGAATAAATATGGCAATATCGGAATTTTTAAAAATCGGTTACGGTACGGATTCATTAAATTATCTTTACTCTAATGTAAATAACACTATCGGTTCGAAATTTGCCATTAGTGATGTACCTTTAGATGTGCCGGTACCGGTTCGGAATACTACCTTTATTTTAAAGTACCATTATCGTTGGAGATGAATGGCGATACATGCTCACATGTTTATGGTTGATAAATATATAGGATAAACGGGTTGGCCATGACACCGGTTTGAAATAAAAGTACAATGTGTAGAATATATTTCACAGCATGTTTTTAGGCCATAATTTACAACTGGTTTTTAAATGCTTGCAGTAGCACGTTAGGTACCGGTACAATATCGGTAAGGTTTCGGTACGCTATGTAACCTGATTCGTTGTCAGTAACAACCTTGCTGCCGAAGCATTTTATTATTTTACCAATGTCCACATTGAGCATTATGACCCTTAACCGATCCGACTGCCTCACCATTGATATATGAGAATGCATATTAACTGAACGTCATTTCAGTTACAAGTAAGCTATCTATACATTTAACGTTTTACTACTGTCGATTCTGACCCATTACCGATTCAACTGCCTCAACATTGCTGCATAACCTTGCATTCCTATCCAACACTTACGCTGAACTCAAATTTCATCTTGCCACAAGCATGCTTCGTACCTCTTTATTGAGGACATAAAAATGTTCTAGTCAAAACATCCTGGGCTCGCAAATTTATCTTGAAATTTTTTCTTTTCTGTACATTACATCCTTTAGCTAGCCCATCCCAAGTTCTAATACGGCTCATTAACTCTTCAAGCCTCAGTGGATAATCATCAAAATCAGTTTCTCTGCAAAAATGAAGTTTTTACTCTTGTTTGCCTGTTTTTGTGCAGTCAACTCCTGCAAAATTAATGACTATTGTCAGTCTTGCACAACAAATAATTGTGAATTCGTTATCACAAAATCTCATTCAACACAATGTGTTGAAAATGCTGAATTTGTTTCCAACGTGCGAATGGTGGCAACGTCTTCCAGCCAGTGCGAGCGTGCAAATAAAATCATTTCGAGTAAGAAATACTGCTTAATATTATAATGTAGTGAATGTTTGATTATTTGTGCAATCTTTATTGGTGAGAGTAGTTCAATTGCCTGATTTAAATAAATAATGTTTCTTTAATTTAATTATCTACAGAATTTCAAGTTCAACATGATGTCAAGCCAGCGGACCATGACGAAAATTCTGTTCTGCAAACTCAGCTAACTGTGGATGCAATTTATAATGAACCAGACAAGCAAGACTCAAAACCACCTGCCTATTCTACTGTAACCCAGCCGCCCTGTTATTTCCAAACTCCCCTATCAGATGAAAAGGAAATTTTTCTTTCAATTCCTGTTGTTCATCAATGTGACAACGTAAGTGATTATTTTTTATGCCCATTTATGCCATAATAAACAGTTTTTGTTAATTTTTGACACAGGGAACCAGATCAGAGAGCCTCAAAGTGGCGTACGCTATTTCCCTATGTAGATTAGCTGACCTTACAAAGAGGATTGGCGTGGACCAATTAAATGGTACTGATGAAAGTTGGTTACAGCTTAATAGAGCGCAAAGTTGGACTGGAATGTGTTACGCTTTACGGTCATATCGGAAAAAATGCCGCACCCAGGGCCCAAAACAAACCAAAACCTTTGCTACATCTCTTGCCAATGGGCCAAAATCACCACTCTTTTCAAAAATTGATGGCGTTGCCTACTGTTTTGATCAGGTAAATAAAATTATTTATTTAAATATCAAAAAATATAATGGCCTAGCAACGATAGAATGCAAACTCTGAATATATCTGCATTTTTTTCCTCCTAGGCAACTAAAGAGAGCAAAATGAGATCGTCTAGCACGCCAGATATGCTACACTGGGAGCTTATTTTTGGATTTGATCAAACAAGAATCACTAAACATTTATGATTTCGCATTCGGGCTAGGGAACCCAAGTTTTCAATATGCACAAAAATGCCATGCATTGACTGCACGTAAAGCAAAATGCTATTAACTGAGTTTTTGCCCATGTAATTCCATGCATAGTTTTCCATTGTCCAAAGGTGCACGTATATATTTTTGAGGTATATAGTTGAATTTACCACACCACAAAGATACAGCAATCCAATGATCATGACTTAATTACACATGAGCATTGAACTGGTGTAGTTTTGTAGTGGCCATTTATTTCCAAATTTTCAATCCAGCCGGTACATGGTTAAATAAAAGGAAACATGTTTCTGGTTTTGGGTATTTACAGACCGAATTTTATTCCAATTACAATAGCCCAAAATGTTTCACAAAAAGTAATATTGACCTTACAAGCTACTTAACCTAATAACAATTTATATTACTTGACAATATTACAAAATATATAAATGTATGTTACATTTTAACTAAAATAATAAGTACTGTATTTTTTTAGGTATTTGCTTTTTAAATTTTTTTGTATGTTTTGTAATAATATCATCATGTCTATTTTGTATTTTGTATAATAATTGACAGTGCATTATTATCATATACTTGTAATCGAATAAATGAATTTGAATTCTTTTAATAACTAAACATTTATAATATATCATAAAACTTTAAACGATAAATTAAAATCATTTCTAGTATAAATATATGTTATTGTTTCCTAATCTAAACTTTCATTTTTTACATTTATGCTGAAGTTCATCATCTTGTGTTATTGTACATTTGTACAGGTTGGATTTAAAGTGCGTGAATTTTTCTTCTAAATAAAACTGAATGTAAGTTATTTAAATGGTCTTTTCTACAATTTTCTTTGTCGTGTACAAAATTGAAAGAGGTACAATTTTTACTGCAATGTGAAAACGTGTCACTAGTCAGTCTCCACAAATTAATGATACGCTGGTCAATGCTGGTATTGTTTGGGCAAATAGCGCCCATAAAAGTTGGATCGCGACATACAATTTTGTTCATACATTCACTGCAGGGGTTATCGTGATTACGTACTCTACCTTCATGAACCGCAGTGTACAGCATTTGAAATATAACGAACAAATCGGTTGCCTGGACGATGAATAATTTGTCCTCTATCCAATCGGTTGGGTTTGAAACGTGTGAATCCATCATGAATCCTGCTATGCTAATTAAGTATATTTTATAGCACGTGCACTTTTTATCCTTTTCTTGGGCAATTTCTTCATCTGTCAGACCTGCATACTGGTTACCATCCTCGTCCTCCATTTCTTGCCAAACTCCTTGGCCACACTTTGCTTTTTTAACTGCACTTCTTATTGCGGCACATAAGCTCTTGTGCAAAATAAAGTACATACCGAAACCAGATACATACTTGTTTTCAAATTGTGAATTAAAAATTAAATTACGATTTTCGTTATCACAAATGTTCTCTTTGTCTTTGTGTCGACACTGCTGTGCACATTTATCCCACTTTGGAGAAAGCTTTGAGTGAAGCCAGGAAACAATAGCAATATCTTCTTTCTTTCCTCCTACCTGAATTTTTTTATTTGGTAAACTAAATATAAACAGCATTCCATAAGTTCTCACTTGCAACAGGCATTGTACGCAAAGGTTTTTATCTTTATCAGAGACACAGGAGCTACTAACAGTTTTAAGTATATTATAGAACGTTCTACACGTTACCAGAAATTCGTTTTTCTGCAAGAATGTTAGAGGACTGTCGATTCCCCTAATAATCAGCAAAATTGTCAAATATTTGTAAAAAGTAAAAACACAATCACACGACCTTTCTGTGTGGTATAGTGTAACTAGCTTTAAAAGTTTTTCTCTAAACTCATTCATCCAAAGTTGCTGTGATGACTCTAGGTCTACGTTGCCATGGTCCGACATTTTTTAGCAATTTTATAAATTCCCAATCCCACAACCACTAGGACAATTTTTCCAACCAAAAGCCAGAACATGACTGATTTTAGCGCTTGCTTCCACAAACACGAGTGGGGCTTGCCAATTAGTATAATGCAGAGCACTTTCCCATAGCACCTCAATTGTAAGTTGAAACTTATTGTAACAATCTACGCAATAAAAGCCATGTAAAGCCTGGTCATTACCGTGGTGTTTATCACACGTATCCAAAAGTCGTTTTACTTCACCGTATATGCCTCGGGTATATTTTACAAAATTGTAAATTTCATTTGTTTTCATTTTATAATTATTGGGTTCATACTTTTCTAAAATATTATGCATTAAAAAAACAAAATTACCAAAGCAAAAATTACATTCTGTGTTATCACTAAATAACAAAATCACGTTTTTAAACATGGCCCTAACTTGTGGGTTTCCTTCATAATTCGAGTAGTCACAAACCTGTTTTTGCTTATTAATATGCGACGTGGAATCTGCCCTAGCCTGAACAGCCATTTTTACAATTCCTCCACGTCAAAATGGAATAATAATAATATCTTGACAAGTCAGTTATATAGTTGAGGTTATATACTGGTTCCTTGTCGGCAAGTATATCAAGGCACCGACGATGAAAATAAGAAAAACAAAATGAACAGAAATTGAGGCCCGCGGAATGCTTTTTTATGCAGAATTGGAATTGATAAAAATCTTGGATGTAATTTTTGTATACCACGGCCAAATCTGGTAAAGTGTATTGCTGCTCACTCGACTGAATGGTAAAATCAAAATATAAATTGTTCATTAAATAAACATAATTTGTAAAGCATGATTTACAATTTGGATTTAGATTATCTATCCTTTCAAAGTAATCGTCCTCATCGTTTTGTGATTCGCTTTCGTCTGTAGATGATGAGACCTCCATTCTAAAAGATTACTTGATGAGCACTGCGTTTTAGGCAACGTTTCGCACACATAACCCACATTTTTATAGTTCCATGGTAATGAAATTTCAACAACTCAGTTGGTTCTTCAAAGTGTGCCCCGTAAAATGAATAGCAATCCAAAAACCTATTTTTAAAGTCCCGTAGGAAACTTGGACAGATAAGAGGACCAATGTGACAACTGATACACACACAACACTGCTTGAAATCTTGCTTATATTTTTCACAAATAAGTTTTAAATTATTCTCTGCATAAAACATTTCTACGCACGTAGAACCGTACAAGTCATAAACTACTTTTCTCGTATTATCTACATATTTTACAAAGCAATCTAGACACCTTGGATTTGGTGCAAAACTCTTTATTAATTCAATGTCATTAAAGAAATTGTTATTTTGTCTCTTACTAACATACACTGGGCAATCATTGGGTGATTCTTTCATATCTACGTTGTCAAAAGCAAAACACGGTCACAATACACTTGCCCACGGAAGAATAGACCTCTGTTTCAAAAAAATGTGCTACCTATTGACCACTAAGCTGTTGACACTTTAAACAGTCGTTTTGGCAACTAATCCACATGTTTATAATTCTACGGTAGTGAAATGTTAACAACAAATCAATTGGTACATCGTGTTTCGGTCCGTAAAATGAAAAACTATCCAAAAACCTATTCTTAAAGTCGCGTGGGCAATCATTACAGAAAAGAGGGCCTATATGTAATCGCACACACTCTGAAAATTGTTTCAAATCTAGTTTATATTTTTCTCGTATACGTTTTAAATTTGTATCTGTACATGTGTTTCTTACACGAGCAATTTGGTAAAATCCAAAAACTACATCTGTGGTTCTATCTGCATAATTTGCAAAGCAAGCTACACAATTGGGATTTGGTGCTAAATTAGTTAATATTTCAAGGTCATAAAAGTAAGTTGGTATATTTGGAATATCTTCTTCTTTGCAGCTGGGTGGTGAATAATCACAAGATGATTCGTCCATTTCAACAGCCTCCACATCCACCACAGTTTAGGGATCCACAGTCTAATGCTCCGCAGTCACCACAACTACAAGCTGGTAAAATACACGAATCGTCAAAAGTAAAACATGGGCACGACACAAACGACTTGCAAATATCATTAAAACAAGCTGTAATGTAGTTACCTATTGCCTGAATAAGACGTGAGACTGATTCCATTATTTGTGACCACTTTTGTGACCTGTCTCACAAAGTTTTGTTTCACTGTAAAAGAGCAAAACTTTCGAAAGCATGTTTTTATTATACGAAAAACATTGGTTGGTTGCTTTATAAAAGTTTCTAATAAAGTCAAATAAGCATTTTTTACACTCGATATGTTTGTACAAATCACTATGATGAATTAGTGCTTCTTCAAGTGTCTTGTATTGCGTTTGTCCTTCAACAACGTCTTCACCATCAGATTCGTCAGACGTCAGAAATTCATATTTTTGAGTCGCTAACCACTTAGTCTCCTGACTAAATCCGTCCCCAGTAGTATTCATTTTAATTTGTTGTGTCTTTCAAAACTTGATCAATTAAATTGTCTGTGTTGGCAAGGTCCTTATAAAAGCAGTCTGTCATTAGTTTATGCACATTAATAAACAATATATGAGACAATGTAAGAAACTCTTCACTTGCAGCAAAATCTGGTGTAAACAAGTTTTTAAGTAGCACTGTAAACTGTGTAAAGCAGTGTATACAATACGTACAACTGTGTTGTTGTGGAACTGGCACTACTGTATTAACTTTTGAACTACGTTTTAACACGTCAAGATTTTTCCCTCGACCTTGTCCATTCAGAGGCGTATTCAAGCGTTCCATCTCGAATGAAAAACGCAGGCCAATACAAAAATTAGCAGTACAAGATAAAAACCTGTCAATAATATAAATGCACTCAACTCCTTATCCAGACACTCTTGCTCTGTGCAAATGCTAAAGTTTGCCGAGCATACAAGTGTGCAAGTACAACTTGTGTAACGGTCTAGTGCACACACTGTGGATATCTCGTCAAAACATAAACAAAGATTATTTGTTGCGTCTATTATCCTGTCACTAGTATTGCCACGAGTAAAGGGTAAAAAAACTTGCGAACTTACGAGTAAAGAATGTTTGTCTGTGCAATCGGAACTTGCAATTGGCAGGCCTATTAAAAGTAAATATATAAACATTATTCATAAATAAATTTGCGCTTTACCTTTTCTATTAAAATTGCCAACTTGTCAGATATGTTTTCGTCTCTACAATGATCACTAACGTAATGGTCACAACTTAATTGAAACATGTAATATGTTTCACTCATCAAAACTAAATTTATAAATTTTGTAGGATACAACTTGAGACATTTGGCTTCATTTCCACTTAATGGGTAAAAGAATTGAAGCGCTGTGATAATGTTATCCAACGAGTCTAGGTTTGAAAAGTTTTTATCAAATCTATTGCACTTTAAAACCTCCCGAGGAAGAAATGATTTTAATAATAAAGCACTGATAATCTTGACAAGTGACACAAAACGATGTGAGTCGCGTTGTTGAAACAAGTCCAACGGATGTTGGTGTCTTAACTTTGTAACCAAATCATCCAATAAACGATCTTGGTAAATACAACGATATTGTAATGACTTTCTTTCGTATTCAATTTTTTTTTCTTTTATCAAATTTACAATTCCTTCCGACTGGCTTATATAAAAAGGCTGTTTTACGTCAAAAATTAACGTTGAAATTTCTTCAAAACAAAAATTTAACAACTTGCCAAGTTCCATACCGTAATACTTTACATCATTGGACTTCTAAACAGACATTTTCTTCACTTGAAAATTTACGTCTCACCTTTTCCAGTAAAATTTTAAGTTTATCTGATATATCTTCGTCTTTACAAAAGTCAATTACGTAATAGTCACACCTCAATTCAAACATGTAATGTGTATCACTTAATAATGCTAAATTGATAAACTTTGTGGGAAATAATTTGATACACTTGTTTGCATTTTCACTTAATGGGTAAAAAAGTTGAAGCACATTAATAAAGTTGTTCAACGAGTCTAAATTTGAATAGTTTTCATCAAATCTTTTACACTGTGAAACTTCATGCGAAAAAAATGTTTTTAAAAGTAATGCGCTGACAATTTGAATAAGTGACACAAAAAGGTGTGAATTTTGTTGTTTGAACAAGTCATAGGGATAAAAGTGTCTTAATCTAGCAACTATAGCGTCCAATAAACGCTCTTGGTCTACAATATGCCCTATTAATGACTTTCTTTCGTACTCTTTTTGTCTGTCTTTTATCAATTTTGTAATATCTTTTGCATGATTAATATAAAATGGATGCTTAATGTCAAACAAAATTGTTGAAATTTCTTCAAAACAAAAATTTAGCAACTTACCAAGTTCCATACCGTTTTCTGTAGTACTTTACAACAATACACTTTTTTTCCGAAGAGAAATTTTCATTTTCACAAATTGGAATGCACTGCCTAGTCTGAAACTTTTGAAAAAATGAAACAATCAAGTCTTCATTTTTGCCTTGTCGTCATAAAATTTTCCAATAATATTTTCAAAAGAGTATTTCCGAAGTCGAAAATAGAAAAAGAAAAACTGAAAAATTGCACACGTACTGCTATTATCTTCCTGAAGCTCACGGTTATTTTGTTTTAAGATGGGAATTTTGAAGTTTTTGATTCCCCAGAAAGCCAAACTTCCACCATATGAATCAAAGTACTCAGAAACCACTTGTCCGTTTTTATGAAAACAGAAAAATCCCACAAAGTGTCCAACTCCTTCTCTTTCCGTCGCGCAGTGCACGACAAGAATGGTGGGTGAATGAGTGATTTCAACTTTATTTATATCCATGCGCGACACAATTAATACCTTAGCCCTACCACATGAAGCACAATTTAGCAAAGATTTCAGTTCAATGCTATCCATTATGAATAGTATACGTGAGAACGATCTAGTTGAAGTAGTTTATCATCAACATAGTAAACTAGAGCTGTAAGATTTTTGCTGAGGGCTGACGCAAAGTTTAATTGGAGTGTAACGTTACCGGTTCTTGAAAGAGCGACTCTATCGTCTTTAAAACTATCGTCAGAGTACCAGAGTGGTACCATAAAGTAACCCAACTTTAAAAACTGTTTTAAAGAAAGGTCAGTCCCACCTCCCATTTGTCGTATAATATTTAAAAGGTGACGGTATACTTTCATGTACTTGTTTTCTGTTGCTGAAATTTCCATTTTGTGAAACATCAAGGGCTCCCCATTAATCATTAGTGTCGCACTAGTTAACCCAAAGTCAGTAAACGTATACGGGGATTTTGTAACGTCACCATTGAATCCCACTGTTTCTGTCAATGCCAATATTGCCATAGATGGCACCTTGTCTAACAACTTGCTACTACTGTGAGTAGAATATCCACTTGGTACAGTATATGATAAAACATTTCGGATTTTGAGAGGAAAAGAAAACTTGACACCTTTCTCAGCTTGTGCTGCGTGCATTTGCAATATTTTTGAATTGACAACGTTCCTTTTAGCGTCAAGGTGTGCTTCCTGAATAACAATTTTATCAGTAAAAGGTACCGAAGCACTACCGGCTGTACCAAGCAATGAAAACAAGTTTGAACTTTGATGTAACCTAATTCGAATAGTTACACCAGGTGGAATCCATTTCTTGCACTCAAAAAGCGGGTCGTTGATTGTTGAATAAAATTCAAATGTGCCCTTTTCGGCCAATGCTCTCAGATTAATATAACTGTTGTTTGTTTCCGTATTAACAGATTCTTCTGACTCTGCAAAATAACCTTCAGTTACTAGTTTATCGGACTCTCCTTTTGAGGCTGTAAGTAACCTATTTATGTAGCAAGCATAGGGATAATTTGTTATTCCGTTATTTATGGGAACAATGTTTACATTCAACTCAATTTGTTTAAATAGTGAAGAGAAAAGCAAGTTTACAGGTCGAGTTTTTGATGATTCTGCCAAGTTTCCGTCTTTTGCCTGAACCTTTAAACGAAGGTACAAGTAACTTTCAGAGAGGTCTGTGTAATGTTCCGTAGAAGCAGGCAGGTTCAGCTCCAATATTCCGCTGTCTTGAGTCGAAAATGTAGGGTAAATTTGTTCATAAAATGAGTGCACCACACTTACATTTGACCAAGGAATATAGTCGTATTTTAGCGAGGAAAAATATGCCGCTGGTGATTTAAGTTGCTGCTCCTCTGTCGTTTTTTGGGCATTTCTTTCCATAATTAAGAACGTCTTTTATTTCGCTTGGATGATTTTGGTTTTCTAGTTTTCTTGACAGTATTTCGCTTGCGTCCACGTCTCTTGGGATTGGAGGTGTGACTGGCACTGCGACGCTTGCCTCTTGTTTTTATTACCTTGCCCCGCCCCACTAAAGCACGTTTACGACGACGACGAGTATGTTTAGTTTTCCTCGTAAAGTTTTCCACTTTGCCCCGCCCCACTAATCTACGTTTTGGACGACGACGAGTACTTTTGGTTTTGTTTGTAATGTTTTCCAGTGGTAATAGGTCATCTGGCAATCCATCGTCTTTTGAATTCATGTCTAAATAACAGCGTCGGTCCTTGTCACAGTTGACGTCAATCAATTTCCATTGGTATTAGGTCATCTGGCAATCCATCGTCTTTTGAATTCATGTCTAAATAACAGCGTCGGTCCTTGTCACAGTTGACGTCAATCATGGAGAAAAAATCGGCCTAAAATACAATACTACCAAAGTAGGATTTTTGCGGAATTTAAAAAAGTCGCCCTGTCCGTTAGTAATACTAAAACGGATCTGATGGATTGTTTGGGGCGTCACCTTTTTATAAAGAATTTGGTTTGGCTCATAGGCACAATCTCCAGTTCTGGACCGCTGAACAACAGCCAAGTATTTGTAATGTCGCCTCGAGAGAAAACTACTACCAACAATATCGCAGTTGAGATATAAAAAATCCCTTGGTCCCTATTCAGATGCCAAATATTCTTCCATAGAAACTTCGGCGCCCTTTAGATGGCGCTGGCCGAGTTTTAAAGTCCCAATTGATGTAAACGAAAAGGTTTCGGGTATTCCAAAAAAATCATTTAAATATTTTGAAAGTATTATGCGCTTCTGTTCTGGCTTTACTTCAAATTCAATACTGTTGGCAGTAGGCAGATATCGCATGCTAACTTCATGCCCTGCATCGTCTAAAGCAGATACAATATCAAAGAAGAGCGCTTGTTTTGTTGGTTCTCCATCAATAGGCTTAAACTCTACATGGGTCTGAACTTCCTTGTACTCGATAACTTGACCTATATTACCAGTTGCTTCTTTAAATGTTTCCTCGTCCAACTCCATGTTACTAACATTGTTTTCCTGACTCATTTCTGATTTTGAATGGCCCAATATTCGATAAAGAGGATGCGTAAATGTTACTTTGAATCCTTCGGCAGTAGATACAATGATTGTTGTTCCGCTTGAGTTTTCCTCTTGTATAATTTTTGGATATTGTCCCATTGAATCCATAAGTCTTTAAAGCATTATTTAAACTAATGTTCTAAATCTAAGTTTGCCACGCTGCGAATAGCATTGTAATATTTTAAGTGGGAGGTATTTATGGTTATTTCATTGTCCCCCAAAAAAGTGTTAAAGAATGGCCTTTTTACAGTGTTAGATTGGTCAACTCGTGGTACAATGAGATCAACGTCACTTGCATCTGTAACGTACGCCTTTACTATTCCTACCTCTTAATTCGAAAAATTTTTGTATGATGGAAACGTGTTTTGAAATCTATAGTTTGTATTAGAACTAAATTCGTCCTTGCTATCGTCGGGCCGCAATGTAACGTAAAACAAAATTTTTATGCAGCTAAACTTAATTCTGAGGCCACAAATGTGCAAAATATTTCTTCGCCGTCCATTGTTTCCAATGAGTAACTATAGATTGGATATGTAAAGTTTACTTTTGACACTATAAATAACTTATTTGAAAAGCCTGCTCGATACGACTACGACCAATCTAGGGGCAGCCACACTTACAACGTCGTTTACGGCAAACTTTGGTGCCGGTCTCTGCTTTGTGGCTAATCGTCTATATCGAAATGAGAAAACTTCATCTTTATTTCTCACAGTGACGTTGTTTGAACGTTTGTTTGGAGCTGAACTGACCGTATTGTTATATTGTTTTGCAATTAGCGGTATTGCATCGACATATCGTAACGTATTATTCAATGTCATGTATATGTGGAGCTTACGCTTTACGTATTTAATCAAATTTTCACAAGAAAATGCCTTACGAGGTGAAAAGGTCGAGTAGTTTTTTATGTTATATTCATCAAAAAACTGCCTAGTGTATCTCCCTTTGAACTCCTCGCCTATGTCTGTCAACCAATTCCTTGGTTTCCCCTTTAATTGTCGTAAACGTACTACTACGTTCTACAGGCACAAGCCTATTGTTGTACATCCAGAAGAATTTCACAAGCATGATATCCCTATGATACGGGTAAAATAGAAAAGTTAATAATAATTAAATGAATTGCATTTATCAGTATAAACGTTTTTTAATTTATTACTTATTTCTAAATTATAGGCAATCCAAAAGGAAGGAGATTTGGTGATTCCGGCACCTGGTTTTCCACATTTTGGTTGGAATGTAGAAAAACATTCTTTTTTTATACCCAAACCCCCAGCAGGATCGATTGAAGTTCAACCTTCAATTCCGCTATCAAAAACATGGATTGAATCTCAAACAGAACCCGAACCGCCAATAATTTGTATTGCAGTTAAACCTGTTATCAAGATCTCAACAGTGTCGATTGAATCTAATATAGTACCGGAATCTACACCAGTATGTACAGCTGAAGTTAAGGAAATTGTCAAGCTGTCAACAGTGTCGATTGAAGTTCAAACAGCACCGGAACCTATAGCAGTATGTACAGCTTAAGTTCAACCAGGTATCGAGCTCTCAACGGTATCAACTGAAATTCAAACAAAACCGGAACCTATAGCAGTATATATAGCTGATGTTCAACCAGGTATCAAGCTCTCAACGGTATTAACTGAAGTTCAAACTGAATTCGAACCTTCAGCAGTTTCGACTTAAGTTCAACCTGGTATCCAGCTCTCAACTGCATTCCAGCCTGCATCACCACCAGTTATTCCTTAACCAGTGACTAAAGCCTCACCAGTATCAACTGAAGTTCAACCTGTTATCAATCTCTCAACAGCATCGATTATTGTTCACCCTGGTTCTACAACCTCATCAGTATCAACTAATTTTCAACTGCATTCCAGCCTTCTGGTGTTCAACCAGTGTCAAAGCCTATTCACCATCAATTTATATTGAAGAGAACCCCCAATCCTCGTCTTTATCATGAACAACAAATGTAATTTTGAATTTTTACAAAATTTATTTCAGAGTAAATAACATTCATGCAATATACTTATATATAATGTATAAATTTCATAACCAATTTAATTACATTATGTTTTTTCCTATGTTACAGGATCCAATGCTTTCATGTCTAAAGCCAAAGCGAGCAAATTGCAGTTTGTTAAAGAAACAGTAGCAATGTATAAGAATATAGTGATATACCTGAAGTAAAATGTCCAGGTTGCCCGAAAGACCTTCTAGACAATAAAATTGATCGTGAACGGCATTTAAAGAACTGCTTATTGTTATGTAGTTAGTTATAACAATAGACTCCGAGAAGATTGTGGACATGTCTTTCTTGCCTAAAGATCATTATTTTTACAGTGACATCATAACGTCTAAGGTAAGCACATGGCATAGTGAAGTAGAGAACACATTAATGGAAACAGTGTTCTCCGCAAGAAATGTTTTGCAATGAAACTAAAACACAGGGAGGACAAACTCAGAGGTAAAGGTGTTGAAAAGCATATTTTAGGTCTAAATTTTGTTTCGATACGTATAAACAAATTTTGTTTAAAGGTGGGACTACGAGAGTTAATTTAAAAATGCTTCGTATCCTAAACCAAGCAATACAGCTTGTGAGCAGCTCTAAACTAGCTTTTACAAGTTTTACCACATCTCGCTTATTGCACCCTCCTTTTGGAATTTAAACGACTGCGTGGGGTAATATTTCTCTATCAGGTGCTGAACATGAAACATTTACAGAAATTTAGTTTCACAAAGGAACGAGTGAAAAAAGTAGATACGTAGAATGATGAGAATTCTGATTATGATGGATCGAAATTTAAATTGCATATGGTGTAAACACAGACCCTTGTAAATAATGCAAAGAGGAAAATAGCTGTTAGGTAAAAAAAGATCATGTACATAGGTTTAGAGAATACGCTAAACTAGTCGACGTTATGAGAATTCTGCTCATTCGGTATTTTCTCGTTCACTTTGAAACACATCAAAACCTTTCCAAAACAGTTACGCACTTTCTATCAAGACAAGTGTCGAAAAAGTTTTTCTTAAATCACCAAGTTTCATCCATCTCGGAAGTTTTGTGAAGATGCCTTCTGTCGGAAAAGGCCCTTTACATATATTTGTTTGTTACTAAATAAGAAGTACTAAACTACGTAGAAAGAGAAATAGAAACAGTCGGATAGACAACAATAATCATTTTGTGTTGCGTGTCTTTTGTGTTACAGAAAACGTGGGATATGAGTCTCAAACCATTTCAACCGGTGACAGAGAAGTGATTTCTGGCCCTTTTGCTGTGGACCACCGTTTTAAGATCGACGCGGCGCCCAAACACTCAAAAGGGATAAATCTAAATGGAGAAGTAGCTTACAACCACGTTACATGGACTACATCTCAATCCAAAGAGAAGAGGAAATGATCCATTTAGAACTGCCGTTCAAATATAGGGCCGAGCAAAAAGACCTGAACTCTCTTGAACCTGACGATAAAAAGGCAGCCTACCGTAGGCTCATTAGAGGGTTTTCAAATTATGAACTTAAGATTTTTGCTACAGATTTTTCAGTCAAGGTTTCAGAGGATGATGAAAAGGGCATACTTTACACCATTCCAATTCAATTCGCTAAAATTCAGAAGGTTCGTCAAATTCAAATACTTCCTTCCGATGTTTATAAGAACTATAGTAGGATTTTAAAGCTTTCAAAACATTCCACAAAGGCCATATAAGATATTGAAAATCTTAATAGTGATGATGATGAGGACGGGGAAGCACAAAAAAACTATATTAGAACGCCATTCCTCTCCTCTCACAGGTCCAAGCATAAATACTATGGCAATGCAGGAAATTTCAGAGAAAAAGTTTAGTCAGGGTTGTGAGAAGGAAGAATGTGAAATTATGCTGACGAGAAGCAGTGATGAAGACATTGAAAGGGTTAATACACTGTCAGGTAGTGGAAGCATGGCAGTAGGAAGCGGGGGGGATGAGGGGGACAAATCCCCCCCAAGAATTCAAAGATTTAACATTACGTATATTACAGGCCCAAAAATTACTTAACATTACAGGA
>JAHZNB010005227.1:0-13791 GCA_027744295.1 Callyntrura guangdongensis
GGCGCAAAATATTTAATTATAGTCTAATTAAATTTCTCGTGGACAACCAACGTTAACTGATGAGGTTAGCTTCGTCAATATTGTCGGTCCATTTTCAATTACACTTAAAAAATGTTATTTTCATCCCTAAAAATTTAATCGCAATCGTAACCTATCAACCAATTCATTAGCCTTGAAAAGATTTTAATATAATGTTTTCGAATAATTAAAATTAGTGGAAAAATTAAGAACGTAGGGTATCCAAAAAAAATCAAATCTGAATCTTTTGGTGCCAATGAAAATACCGAATGGTCTCATCCACGTCCGCAAAAAGAAATTGACGACCATCGCACTTTTCCATTTAACACCAATAATTTATGAATTTTGTATGAATACAAATACACGATAATAAATTGAATTCAAATTATATAAAAGAATACAACGTTTACCATAACATCATTGATTTTTCAATTTACGTCGTAGCCAAAATCCGAAGAAACTTGCATTTCGAATTTCCAAGCGAGACAACAGTAAATATCTGTATGAGTCCGAACAAAAATAGTTGACGCAAATAAAATTTATTTTCAAATAAATATCGGAAATTTATCAATAATACATTTCACACTTGTTTTAAACATCTAATTTTTATTGACAGAAAACTCGAACTACTAATATTTCAAAAATATAACATTACGTTTCCCAGGTGTCATTGTCATTATTTACAAATACCCACACTTTGACCTTCCTGAATAAGACAGAAATCTGAAAACAAAACAACGCCCACTCACATCAATTAATTGGATTTCACTAACGCTTTTAAGAAAGTAATTTAATTAACATCTTTTACGTACTGGAACAACAACATTGGACTGGCCTGTCGGGTCCACAGTTCAATTGACACCACTCCCCATTTGGTTTACAAGCCTTTTCAATAAATAGGTGTTAAATTTCATGCGTTCTATAATTTTGAAATATAATCAAATTAAAAATGATTAAATTAAAGATTTACCTCAACTTGGGTTATCATCGTTGCTGCCACAGTCAAAACCAGCACGAGTAAAATAAAACCGGAAAAAGGTTTATTTGCCATGGTTGCCTCAAAGTTTCTGTTGTTTGCTGATATTTTTTCGCCTTCTTCAATGCATACGGTAACTGATAATCAGCCCAGGTTTGGCAGTGCGGCTTATATACGTCTCCCTCGACTATTTAAAACAAGGAAGTCCATCTTTTAACAAAAAGTTCAACAAAGTTACATTAAAACTTTGCAATATCAAAAATGATTGGCTAGAGTAGTTGTCAGTTACGCAAACGATGACCATCAATCAAAAGAGGAAACTAAAGGTTTTCTGGGAAGTTGTTGTGATCAGTGGTCAGGTCACACAAGCACGTCAGTGTTTGCTACATAATAAGTTCGTAAACACGATTTTTGTTGAGCTAGATCCAATAAGAGGATGGTACCTACCGATGTGGGTATGAACGTATGCAATTTTTATAACTTTATGTTTGCAGTTGATGTAACCCATATTTTTGGACAGTTATTTAGAATTATTTAGGTTATTTTTAGAAACTCGCATCTGCAGCTTGGTAAACCACAAAGTAATATTAAAAATCGATAATAGGTTAACATGCACCCACTCAACTGAATAAAAAAGCAGAAGTTTACAGAAAATACCTTATCACATGTGGCAATATATCATCAACTTTCACCGTTTTAACTTTATGATATGTTGTTGCTTAGTCGCAGTACAGATGTATTCCTTTTTTCGTCAGACAGCTTATTTTTTAGAATATTCGTTGGACCTATGGTTATTGTGACGAATCGGTATTCTGTGGAGGTAAGCCACAAATATCTTCGTTTGTGAACTTCTGCTTTTATATTCCGTTCAGTTGGTGCATGTTAACCTATTGTTATTGTAGAATCGATTTTCAAGTATTTTATTTTGGTTTACCAAGCAGCAGATGCGAATTTCTAAAAATAACATCAATAATTTAAAATAACTGCACAAAACTGTGAGGTACATGAAATGCTAGCACAAAGTTACAAACATTGCATACGTTCATAGCTCCATCGGTAGGTACAATCCTGTTATTAGACCAAATTCAACAAAAATCGTGGAGTCGGGTGTTTACAAACTTACTAAGTAGAAAACGCTGACATGCATGTGTGACCTGACCATTGATCACAACAACTTCCCAGAAAACCTTTAGTTTCCTGGTTTGATGGATAGCCATCATTTGCGTAACTGACAACTACTCTAGCTAATAATTTTTGATATTGTTGGAAATATGAACTTCCTAGTTTTTTAAATTCGATGAAGATGTATATAAACCGCTTTTTTAAACTTGGGTTGAATGTCAGTTACCGTATTCACTGAAGAATCTAAAAAAAATATCAGCAAACAACAGAAACTTTGAGGCAACCATGGCAACTTAATATTTTTCCGGTTTTATTTTACTCATACTGGCTTTGACTGTAGCAGCAACGATGATGGCTCAAGTTAAGATATACTTTTAATTTAATTATTTTTATTGTGAATATTTTTCAAAATTAACTAACAATAGGTATTTAACACCTATTTATTGAAAAGGCTTGTAAACAAAATGGGGAATGGTGCCAATTGAACTGTGGACCCGACAGGCCAGTCCAATGTTGTTGTTCCAGTACGTAAAAAGATGTTAATTGAATTACTTTCTTAAAAGCGTTGTTGGTAAGTTAAGTCCAATTAATTGATGTGCGTGGGGGTTGTTATGTTTTCAGATTTCTGTCTTATTCAGGAAGGTCAAAGTGTGGGTACTTGTAAATAATAACAATGACACCTGGGAAACGTAATATTATATTTTGAACTATGAATAATCGAGCTTTTTGTCAATAAAAATCAGATATTCAAAAACAAGTGTAATGCGATAAGTTCACGTTATTTGTTTATGTCAAAATAAGTCTTATTTGCGTCTTTTTTCCGGGTTCTCGGTGGTCAAATTCCCCTGAGCTCCTCAAGGGAGGGATATCGCATCAAAATCGTCCCATCTGAAATATGAATTAATTCTTTAAAGTAATGTTTCCAGTCATTTACAAAACAATAAAATATAAAATCAGTTATCTTTTTTCAAGTTTAGTTCACCATTTTGTTCATATTGCGTGTTTATTTCGTGTACTTACCATTGAGCATTTAATTTTTTTAGTTTGGACAAACGTTGACAACAATGAAAATTATTGATTATGACAAGATACAATTTGAGTTTGGGTATGGATATATTCTATGCTTACAAGGGAACCGATTTCTTATTAAATCTCCAAATCAAAAATGTTCCAACTAACGACGATGCATTAGGACCTACTTAATGCAATGGTAACAATAAAATCCTGAATGATCACATCAACGCCCATAAAGACAAATTGTTGACGGCCGCACTTCCCCTTTGTGATAGGCTAGGATTTCATTCTTTTGAGAAGGTTGTTTAAAACACAAGTATCACGTACATACGTAACAGTTAAAACTAGTTAGGTAGGCACTACGTAGATAGATACATGATTACCCCATTAAACTGGGGTTAAACAGAAATGAGATTTGAACCCACCCCGGAGAAAAATACTTTCCGTAGCCTATGCACTCAAATACAGTACAAACGAAACATAGTAGTCCATAAAATATAGTTATATATGATAAATTGTAAAACACTGGTCTTGCCAAACACTAATTCCGAATAAAAAGTTTTATTGACAATAACCTTTTTGCATCACAAAACAATATTATTGCAAAAATGTACTATAGTTGCAGTTGCCCCAATAGTCAATTCTACACACATCATTCACAACCAATTAAATATGCAAAATCAGTCTAAAATAATTTTGAAATAACTGAAGTAAATGAACTTTAAACCAATACATATACTTTTGTTTTTATTATGTGCATGTTTGGTTATATATATGTATGCAACAAAAAGGTAGATATTATTATAGACAGGCTTGTTTGGCCTGATGACGAAATACTAAAGCTAAAAAATCTGCTGTAAAATCCACAAATTTCATTTTGAAAACAAAACGAATACATCGTTGGAATCAGCATTAAAAACTGTATTTTCATATTTCTATACCTTTATTTCACCTCGGGTATTTCCCGTGTTAGTGCCCCGACCTCATACTGTTCCCATTTTATTCCTTCATGCAAAGTTTGAACAAAGGAATGAAAACCCAAACTTGCAAATTTTAAGTTTTTTTTCAAGGCGATTCCAATTGTACCCCGGTCACAATACATCATTTTTACCTTAACAACAGCTACAACAGTTTATTAACCCATACTTCAGATAGATGGTGTGGAAGTGTAAAGTTGTATTCAGTTGTTGTTGTCGTAATGGTATTGTCAACGTATGCATTAACTCATAGTCTATTTGGTTTAAGATATTATCCTTAAAGTTATGTTTCATGTCGAACTATACTGGCTAAATATTCTAATATTTTCTTGATTTAAAATAAATGTCATGATTGTCCTCAATTTTTAAATAAATTTTTTATTTCAGCTACAAAATTGTGGTGTATGAACAAGCAAGCCTTGTGCAAATGTGCTATATGAAATATGAGAATTAGAACAATCGGTGTTATAGTGTAAAGAGCATTAATAAGTTTAAAAAGGTACGTCATAATAAAACCTTAAAATAACATTTTATGTTTTTATCCAAATGCTTATTAGTGGTAAAATTAAAAATCTGAATAAAATAAAAACCGAAAAATTGTAATTACACTAATTTGGGACTTTGCAAAAATTTGATGTCTTGCTAATGCAGAGGATTGTTTGAAGGTAATTTAAACTAACATTTCATTTAAAACTTGCGTAACCTTAAAAATTGACATCATACTGACGGCGGGGAAAGTTATCACTATCAGTTAGAACTTTTCATGCGTGGGCTAACATTGTTGACTTGGTAAAGCGGTGTTACGTTTTTAATACAAGAAAAACCATAAATGAGTGCCATCTACATGTAGTTGCCCATTTTACCCACAGCAATCACAATGCCAGCCACACACTTTTTAAAGATAAAAGATATTACAAGTCTAATGGTAGCCAAGACACTAGTGAGAGCCATCCAAATGTATTTACGAATTTCCACCAAAACAGCCAGTATTGCAAGTGTGACACCAAGCAACCAAACAAAAAATATAACCAAGATATTTCCTGACATACTTGGCGGCGTTAAACCTGCACTTGACTTTGTCATGGACCCTGAATCCCAATTTCCCAAATAATTCGTCCACCATTCAAAAATGCCTGACTGAAGAATTCCCCGTGTCCGTCTAATCAAATATTCATCAACAAACCCTACCAAATCAATACCAATTTGCAGTGTTGAGTAGACTTCTTTTCCAATGTGAGTAATCAAACTGCTTCCATTTTGATTCATAATATTTCGTTTGAATTTGTGACACAATATTTCCGGAAGGATGACAGCAGTTTTGTTACAAGCTGCAATATCCTTAAACAATATTTGTTCCTCTTTCTTGTAAAACATATCTTTGAGGTTATCTTTGNAGCAGTTTTGTTACAAGCTGCAATATCCTTAAACAATATTTGTTCCTCTTTCTTGTAAAACATATCTTTGAGGTTATCTTTGGCTTCCTGACTGCGTTCATTATCATGTACCAAAACGGATGTGAGCAGTTCCGTCAAGATTGTTGGTGTAGCAGGATGAAGTCGAGTGACATTATAAAGAGTCTTTCTCAAATCGTCTTGAGCGTGTGCATTTTCAAAAAAACTAAGTTCGGACTCTGCCCATGCAGATGAAAACAAGCCCGTAGCTACGATTCCGTGTGGTTGTATGGTGATGCTTATGACTCTACTTATATTTCCCCAAACAGAGAAACTCGAATCGATCGTTCTTGTATACACAGAGTACTTGTCGGCAATGAGGTCACTCAAATTTTCATACGGTATCGGCTGTCTGGGTTGTACCATATTGTAGACATTTGTGTTCTTGTAGCCATTGCTCAGAACAATTCCCACTAGCATCAATGGAATCACAATGCACCTCATCCGAGTATATTTAATCAGTTTATTAGAAAACGGCCCACCCTGCTCCACAAATACCATTAATATCGACAATAAGTAGTATACTATTCCCTTTGTGGATGTTTTCCTGGAATCTCTGCAAATCACCACGGATAGAAGGACAACCAATATTCCCAAGAACATCCAAACGTACCCGTCGAAAACGTTGACGAAATCTTCCACCGGAAATGGACTGGTGCCGCGTTCTCCGCAAGTGATGAAGCGGAGATTGTGTAATTTGCTGGCAATTACAATTGGATAATTCCTACGTCGCGTTTCTCCACCGAGAGCAAAATTGGTACGTCGCCAGTTTCCCTCAATGGCCATAATTAACCATGAAACTTCCAACCAGTAGAGATGATTGTCGATTGACGGCATTCTGATTCCTTCAGAATTACAGTGGAATTTTTCATCAATTTTAATCGAATAGTTTCCCATAATGCTTTTTAGTACATGGGAAATTACTCGATTAAAATGAGCCTCATTGTTGCCATTGAGTGAGGTTGATATGGCGATGGTTTTGGGGTAATCTGGTTCGCACCTTTGAATGCTTCTAAAAATGCCCATCTCAACTCGGTTGCCGAAAGCGGTGACGTCCCAATGGCGGATTTCATTTGATCCTTTCCTTGCTGTTTGTACAAGAGTGGCGAAAGAAGCTGAACTCCAGTCTGACAGTTGAAGTGAAATTTTGGAGACAGGATCTCTACTGTCCAACCAGGGCTTGACAATGTTCACTACGGCAGTAGTTACATCAGGAAAAAAACTGGGATCAAAAGTTATCAGAAGTACCGCAAACATCCCAATGTTGAAATTTTTGTGATAGTACAAACTGAAATCACGGCCAATCATACTTTCTCGCAACCACTTTGCAATTCTTGAATTATCCCTATTCAAATCAAATTTGGCTTCGGTCACTAGTAACTGATACGTCTGAGCCGACGAAATTCGTATTATATCTCCAAATTCTACGTTGTAGTTGAATACGCGTAGATAGTTTAACTGAAAAGGTGTATGACCGATAAACTTTGGTGGAAAAATGTCCACGTGGACATAGCAGTTCCAAGGTTTTGTTGCAGAGGAAAACTGAAAATAGTCCAACTGAGAGCATAAGTTTTGAAGGATTCGATCTAGATGAATTTCTCTCCAGAATCTTGACGTGAGACAGGGATATTTTCCTTTGGTTTCGTTTTTACTCAGGGCAACGAATTCTGCTGGGACCCATACAAAACTTATGTCCGGAAGATTTTCAATATGTTTCCGAAAGACGTAAGGAACGGCCCGACGTAACAACACTGGGTACGTACTAGGTGCTAGAGTGACGTACATAAAATTATTGTAAACAACAAAACAGTTTTGGTGGAAGAAGGGAGTCAGAAATAAATTTAGCAAGTTTGTGTCAAAAGGCACTTCCTTCTTGGCATAGGAAAATTTAACAGTTTTAAGTAATTTACGATAAAAAGTTTCCAACTCGGGGTCAGTTTCCTTTACTTCGGTGTACCTTTTCAGTTCAAATTTGTAAGAACTTGTTCCATTTTGGGACAACAAAATTAAAATGAAAACAAATTTCGAAAACATTCCCGAATAAAATCTGACTCCAAGGTTTAATTTTTGTAAACCGATGTATTCCCAGTTCTTTTGTTAATCTGCTTATTCAGCAGTCATGAACAGTTTGCAGCTTTTTTCTCTAAACATTTATTTCGTTGCTTTTCTACACAGCTTTCTCTTGCCATGAAAAATTAAATGGAAACGTAACGTTTACTAACTCATTGGTATTTGACGAAACAGTCGGGTCTCCGTGAGGTCAGCAGCACTTTGTACAATGTATCTGTCAGGGAAAATAAAATGTTATCTGTGCAATGGACGAAATAGCACTGTACACGATTTAATTAAATCTGATATTTATGCTTATTACTATTACATAAGCTTTATCCCGCAGACGAAAAACTTTTCATCCAAATATTTAATTAAGTCGAATTTTAAAAGATAATAAAACTGCTTATTGATTTAAAATTTCACTTTTAAACATATACATCCTAAAATTATACTCTAGGTGCAACTATGGCAACCAAGCAAAGGTAAATTACGACTAAAACTTTTAAAAAATATCTAAACAAATAAATACTTTTTTATGGCTGCCACTTTAGAAAGTTAGTCTTGTACTAAGAAGGATCAGAAACAATACCATATAAAGTACTATTTTGTGAATATTAAAACCCAACAATATGATCACATATTAAGAACATGATATTACAAAAATAGAATAAACGCAGGCACTTTCAAAGCACTTGCAAATTTATACAAAGAAGGATCAGAAACAATACCATATAAAGTACTATTTTGTGAATATTAAAACCCAACAATATGATCACATATTAAGAACATGATATTACAAAAATAGAATAAACGCAGGAACTTTCAAAGCACTTGCAAGCTTAGGTTACGAAACTACAGGACAAGAAAATTTCCGAATTTATTGGTTAGCTAAGTTTTAGAGTTTTAGTTTTCTTTACTCGGTGAGATTACGAATTTGAATAACTGAATAATGGGAATGGAAAAGTGTACGTTGTTTTTAAACCTATTTATTACAGGAGTAAAAATATTTGGTATAGTTTTAATTAAGTAAAGTAAATATTTGCTAAACCTTATACGGATGTTTGAATAAACAAAGTTGGGTTAGTACCTTGCAAGAAAAATGGTTGTATTAAAATATTTGAAAATCAATTAAGATATTATACATAATTTAGTAGTAGACTGGATTTGTATTTGGTTATGATTCGGAATTGTGCTACATGGTGTCCACTGTTATCTGAAATGAACATTTATATTGAGCTACCTGTTTTGGATTTGAAAGAAAACACTTTGTGATAAGTAATAATATAATAACAGTTTTAACAAAACCAATCTATCACCATGGCTACAAACTCATACTGAATCAATATGGCCCATTTTTGTTTGTAAAATCGATTAAATGCAGGCGTATGATGATTATTAATTCGCATCGAAATTTTTAAAAACGTCCAAAAATGAAAAAATCTAAATTTTGATGTATGAGCTTGGCATTTCGGACCAGATACGTTTTAACCCAAGAGTGGCATATAATCGGAAAGCCAAAGAAATGAGCTATTGATTGATGAAATGTGTTTGACGAACAGTGACTTGCATTCTGAGGGACATTTATTAACTAGTCAAAACACATGAATATGTCCTATAAGCAATTACAAGCAGACCTTAAAATCAGTAAGACCAAATGCTTAACAAAGCTGGGATGGTTTAAAAAATGAAAAATTAGATAACAAAAACTCAAGAGCTTCGATAATCGATGATTTAACAAAGCATGTTAGTAACTATATATTCACCACTTAAACCTTTCCATGTTATAGGTACGAATAATAATTCTAATTAATGTTGGCAAACCTTTTGAAAAGTGACATTATTATTGGAGTGTATTCCATAAGTAGCGACATGTCTATTCTTTACTTTTCACTTAATTAGTAAAATCAGTGCCATTAAAATTTCCAGAAAAGTAGTAGTTTGCAAAAAGCATAATACACAAACTGGACAATGCTTTTACCTCTTCGTGCTCGAAGAGCAGGCACTTCATTTCCACGAATCTAAAGCAAACCTTTTCCTCTCCTTTAACATGTTTTTCAGAAAGCAAATTTCTTTTGGACAAAGCCAGCTGGTGTCTCAAAAAAATATATCTTTTATGGGGGAACTAAACAAATAAATATTCAGTACTACCATACTTTCTTGGCAAATCCACACGAAAACTGGCCAGAACTTACTACGTCGATATTTTGTAGGTATATACTGTTGGGTTAAGTTAGATTAGGTAGGTACCTTGCAAGCAATGGTTGTAAAGATCTGATGACTTATGATGACTACCATGGGTTAATAATAGCCAAAACTGTAAGAGAATCACGCAAGAATTAAAGTTGACATTTCAATGGATTGGACAAATGACGTGACAAGAAGTCCGTTATTGCTTAAAACGGTACCACACTAGCATAATATACTGCTTGGATGGTGCCAGGGATGTAAAAAGTACAACAGAAGCCTAGTCCGTCTTGAACTCAACATACCTACACACGGAGAACTTGGAAATTCACTATCCCATCAAACTGTATTCGTACTCTTTATCTTATTATTAATGGATAAGGTGATCTAAATAATAACCGATAGCTGAGAAAGAAAGAAATTGAATTTTCTACAAGGAAGCACATAAGCGTGATTTTTATACTTTCAAGAGAACCATTTAATATTTTTTGTAACACTAATAAAGGCAATTTGATTCTGTAAAGCACATTTTAGTGAATTTGTGTTAGGGTTTAAATTTGAGCTTTCACTACTCTTACTACAACTTCTCTCAAGATTGGAAAATTACTGGCTTTATTGTTGCTGTTTTGGGTAACAAAGTAGCAAGTTTTGTGTTCTTTGAAGCAATGAACGTCGGGCTTTTTGCGCTCTGTTCGGCTTTCAGACTTTGTGAATTTCCGTATTTTGACGTGGTCACAGTTTGCTATTTTGGAGCACTCCGATGTAAAGATGCACACTTATCCTTTCATTTGAAATTTTTCCTAACCTTTTCCTATATATTTGTATTGCAGTAAGCTGTGTCGCATTAGTACTTGCTTATCGCTGGTGACGTAACGATTGCACTATGCAAACGCAGTACTGAACTCGATGTATAGTATTCAATCGTAGTATGATTAATAGGAGTATATACCATTCACAAAACAATTCCATTCATCAATGCTGACAGAGGAATCGGACGCACGTACTCAATCATTTTGCACTGTATCAGATTTAGTCAACATGTACAAAAAACTGCATTTGAAAACGAATGAACAGAATTCTCGCTGAAAATACAGTAAATCAACCTGTTACATGCTGTATTAATTTGATGGAGTAATTAGCATTGAAGTCTTGATAGACTTTAGATATACAATTAAAGACAAAGTATAATGCACTGATACATGAAAAAATTGCAAAAACTCATACCTAACGAAACATGTTTTAATGTCTGAACTCTTAAATTCCACTACTAAAGTAAAACCCCATTTTACATTTGCAAACAATTTACAAACTACTTAATATTCTATAAATCATACGAGAAAATAAAATGTGGATTTCATACTATAGGAAAAAATATTTTTCAACTTTTTTTAACTTAATAATAAAATAAAGCACCAGCTCCCAAAACCCTGAACATTGGAAATAGATTGGTCATTGTGCAAACGCTACCAACAAAAATCATTCAAAACTTTTTCAGCAATAACGAAAGCATTTCGTCTTTTTGCAGGTCTCTATGTATATGCATATGTGTTTTGATTTGTTTTTTTCCTGGAATTAAAAGTAAAGAATAGTTAATGCGCTTATAAAAATAAGTAATACCCATCAAAACATGTTTTTGATTACTTGTCTTTGTGTTTTGCAAATGAACATTTCCAGGACTTTTGTCAACGTGTAATTGTGGTTAAATGTACAAGCTTGATAGTTATGGATGGTATAGAATACCGCAGTTTTGCCTCTCTAACAGTCGTAATATAATTCCAGTTATAATTGAACACCCGGAAATACAATAACAGACAGTAGTGGTTATGGTTTTCGTTTTTAATGGCAACTTATTAAAAATCGGGGTTTCAATGGGCACTTTGGGGCATTTACAATGGTTACATGTTGCTTGTAGTAAAAAACGGCTAGTGTTGAAAACGTGTTACATGTATACATTTATTTTGGTCAGGTAAGTTGCACTGTATTGAAGGAGAACCGTTTTAACCATATGAGGGTTTAAAACCGTTAATATTTACTTTTGTGGTTTTAATATAAAAACCGTTCGCTCAGCCATGCCTGGATAGTATTCGCTTCGAGAAAGTACTGTTAAGTTAGTATTTATTATGGCTTTTATATTCACATGTAAATGTATAGTCTAGGAAATCATCCGTATACATTTGTTATGTCACGGACATTAAATTCCAGTATGTTACACGTAGTATTAGTGCCTAATCCGCCACGCCTTTCAAGATTAATGGTAAATTAAACTTAAAACTTTGTAGTTACCGTTAAACATAGGGTTTTCATTTCAGAGGCATTCCTTATAATAGCATCAAAAAATTCGTCTGATTTCAATTTAAAAATGTATATTTGTGGAATGTATTTTTAACAAAAGAATTAACGGTGGCTATAAGTAAAAGCATTTTGTTACTATTTTACATAAATCAGGTAAACTAATTGGGAGAGAACATTCACAAGCACATCCATCTCAGTAAATTATTGAAACAACATTTACAAGATTATAAAACGATATTAGGCTTGCTGAAAGCCTTTGCTACCGATACATTTTCAATTTCTTACAATTAACTTAATCCTTGAAAAACCGTTGAAAAGTCTCAAAAAACGTAAGACATGTCCTTCACGATTGCAACCCTACAAGTTCACGCTATTATCGAAACCCTGTTGCCACTGCCTTACTCCGTTAACAAAAAAATGCGGTGTCTAATTCCCAACTCACGATACCAAAAGTGGAGTTGTAAGTGGTATCGTTTGGTATTGCAAACGGTACTTTTCTATCTGTGGGTATATCAGATATGTCGTTTATTTTATGAGGTATACAAAAGAGCCAATAATCCTAACCGTTATATGAAGGCAGTTGTGTTAATTGCTGTGTCCATGTGTATATTTTCAGTACTTCTATTTGTAATACCTATTCCAGTTCTTGTTAGGACCAGTAATGAAATTGTGTACATGATGAATCAACGATGTATTATATAAGAAAAGCTAACTCGACAACGGACCCCAACATATCATGACAGCAGTGTTTGTTTACACACTATTATTGGCAGTTCCATTTTCAAGTTTAGTATTTGCAATCATGCCATAAGAATTCCCATCTGAGCCCATTCAGGGACTGCTTGGATCGAGTAAGCCAGTAAAAGTATTGGCCTCTTGTCTCTACTTCGGCATGGTTTTTGTATTATTTTGGCATTTTGTGTCAATACTACTATTATTTGCGTCAATGCTCGAAGGAATTATGACTTTCACCAATAACATTGTACGGCGACTACCAAAGACTTCGAACGACGTTACGACGTATTATCCACCGAATGAGCTACCTTAACGTTCAACTATTGCTTCAACTGTTAGATCTGACATATAGTTCGGCTGCCGCTAATCTCATAAGCTCTGGAGTTTTCCTTGCTTCTTGTTGTTTTAGCATTGTAATCATGTTAAGGAATCAAATTAACCCCTTGCTTAGTTATGCATATGTGTTTATTATTGTTTTGTGCCTCCTTTTAGCACTTATAGTACCTACGGCTACAGGTAAAATAACAGAAAATTCTTTGATCCATTTTAACTTTTGGAGAAAACAGTCGGAAAGTAAACTTGTTCCCAAAATGATTAGGGCACAGACAATCCTGGGATTTAGTGTAAGCCATCATGGGTTAGCAACTGCAACTTTAGGACTTAGCATATGTAACGATATTGTGAATAATACTGTCAACATTCTTTGCCTGTTTTCATGACTGCTTTTAAAATATTAAATATGCACACGCTCGAATCTAATGTAAGACGCTCTTAATGATTTATGTAGTAGGTAAAGAACAGGAAAAAGGCTTTGGACTTTCATACTTGTAAAATAATTTTACTAAAATTACACACTTGCGTTTTTACATATAGGTTACAGAAACTTTAATGTTTTATAACAATTCTGTTACTGTTGAACCACATCGCATACTATTAAAACCATTGTTATCACCAGGGCCGTTCACCAAAT
>JAHZNB010005228.1:0-16243 GCA_027744295.1 Callyntrura guangdongensis
TACATGAGGGCTCGATAACAACAGTATAAGGAATAATAACTGCTCTTAATTAATGACCGTATAAGTACAAACGTAATGGTGGTGTTAATACATAAGCAGTATAAATATTGTTACATTTTCTGTTCTACGATCTTATTCTCATTTTCAAGTATTAATCCACGTTGCATATACACAAAAACTATATGTTTTGCAATACCGCTAATATAACATGTTTCAACGGTGCTAAATAGAAAGACAAAAATGGAAATGAAAACATTTATGCATATTTTACTTCCTGGTGTACGGTCCATATAATAATACATGCCAAAATATTACGATACACAGCCTCAATGTAACTTTGTGGGGGGCGTGTTGTTAAAAACAACAGTTCCATTTTATCAAAAAGCACTTTTAAATTCAATTTGTTTAATTAATTTCTCTACATTTCCCCTTGTTCAACACACTAATCCATTACAGACAGACTACATGGTGATAGTAAATACTGTATATATAAGGAAGTAAATCCCGGGTTAATCCTAGAATACTCCTGCTAATAACCACCATATATACGTTTTGGAACCTGCTAACCTCTAAAAATAAAACTCCATGTGACGATTCGTATAGACGGGATTTTATTATTTCTAATTTGAACCAAGATTACGATTACATATTGCATTATGGGCAAATGTGATGGATTTACAACTTCAAGGGAAATGCTCTTGACGCATGATGACTGATTATTGCGTAAGCACTTGACACGTTGTAAGTTGTAGAATGGATTTATATCATGCCCATGCCTAAAGGCGCTGATAAAATGTCAAATAAGATTTTTTGAACATCTGTCGTCGGAAAGTTAATTCACATCTACGATACAATCAATTCACTTCATTCAATATCAAATCATGCACATAAATAGATTTTGTAGACATCAAAAGTAATGTAGGTACATATTATATAAATAATATGATTATGCTTACGCGTCTCATCAAAAAGCCGCTCCAGCTCGTTCAATTGCTCTAAAGTGAAATTAGTTCTGCTTCGACGCTGTTTCGTTGGTTTGTTCCCAGGAGGTCCAGCAGCAGAAGTAGAAGATCCGGGGGCATTGGGTACACCGAGATGATGATGTAAATGTGGATGATGATGATGGGTTGATTGATTATTGAGCTGCTGAAAATTGTTAGCATTGGTTGAGTGGTGCTGATGATGATGCTGGGAATGGTGATGGCTGGAAGGGACTGGGAAATATCCACCTGCGTTATTGCTACCACTACTACCAATGTTCAGCTTGCCACCAACATGGTGATTCTGATTCTGATTATTTCCTTCATTGGAATAGTTGCCTTCCCCTCCACTACCGGTACTTTTATCGAAGGGTGCATGCTTCAAGTTGCTACAATAACCTTGCTTGGTTTTTCCTCTATTGGTAGCTCGCTCGTCGTTTTCCTCTTCCTCAATTCCTCCAGTTCGAGAGCTCGATGACGACGACCTACGACGTCCCTTTTTATCTATTCGGCACGATGAAATTGACAACTCTTGTTTTGGTGAAGAGGAGCGCGAAAGGGTCTGTTGTGGTGGTGGTGGCGAATGAGAGGACTTAATCTCGTTAAATCTCGAAGAGTGATGAGAATGAAATCCATGTGGAGTTTTCTCTAAATCTCGGAGCTTCCTCGCCAATAGCTGTTTGTCATCCAAATCTTTTCCTGAATCCTCCCGATCACTGATGTTTCTTAAAAGGTGGGATTGTAACTGTGACTTTATTAATGGATTTGGCGACAAGGGTTTATTCAAAGGGAGCTGTTGCTCATCCCCAGGGTCGATAATCATTTGGCTTTCCCCTGTCGGCGAGCGAGAGCGATCCCGACCCCGCTCAGAGGTAGGTCGTCTAGCAGTATTTTCTAGATTGGAAGGAGATTCAGAACGGCTAGAGCTGTTGCTTTCACTTTCAGAATTTCTTCGACTGCAGTTGACGTCTCGGTCATTATGTTGGCTTCCATGATACAACGATGCGGATGAAGATGCTGATGTTGGATAATGATGAGAACCATATGGCACCAGACGAGGAAATAGTTGGAGATTTTTCATCGACATGGATTTTGCTTCATCAGCCTCCGAAACATCAACATCTTCAGAGTGACCTTAATAGAATGAAAGTTAATCAGAACTGTAGCTTTATTGTTCTTGCTCATGAAAATTAACGCAATTATACCAATGATGTTGATAGCAAGAAAATATACTTGAGTAATAGAATAGCAGTGGGCTTTTTTATATACATATATATGTAAAAATAGGAGGGGCTTAAACCGTGAAGTCATAAAGAGCTCAACAACAATACTATTAAAAGATTTATTCAATCCTCGGTTGACACAAACAACAGGCATTTACAAAGTTTGTTTGTTTGAATGCGTGACAGGTCCGAAGAAGGGAAACAAATAAAATACACAAGCAGACTGAAACTCTTTCCCTTATCCTTGTGAATACATACTTTTCCCAGATAATATACCCATCAGAAGGTAAAGACATTTTAAAAATAGACTGTAGACATTATATCGTTGCAAGATAACCGTGTCATGTGTACATAATATACTCCACACAGACAAAATGATGATGGTGTAAACGGTTGCTCCACCAAGATTTAATCAAATTAAAAGACAAATAGAGTATTGAGGGATTTTGGGGGTCTTCAGGGTGTTATTAACAGATCGACTCAAACTCAACGAAGGAAACACACAAAAGAGAACGGGAGAAAGAGAGAATCAGTGTAACAAGAGGCCGGAGATTGGCCAAGCACCATTTAATTCCATTATGCGAATGAAAGCCAGCTTAACACGTATTATAAAACACTGTTCAATTTAGCAAATTGAACTAAATCTGACGAGGAGGAGGGGGAGGCGGAGAAACACATAGACACGGAGACGAGAACCGTTAGTAAACGGTGAGTTCATACTATTGTACATCCTTAAAATGAAATCGCGATATATCTATCGAAATTCTATACTGCACCACACATACATAAACGCAACGTTTAGATGGAGTTTTACGGAAAGAAAAAAAAATACAACAGCAACAAACAAATACAAAGATTCGACAGTTTAGCTGGCAAACAAGCTAGTAAGTATAATAGTAGCGGTGAAGTGATAAAGATATATTTATTTTATAGAGTAACAGCAACAACAGCTACAAGGAAAGAAGAGAAAAGGCATCATCCATGGTGCTACTTTTGTTGTTGATGATGATGATCGTGATGCTAAGGTTCGTTGAATTCGAAAAAGGAGGATTTCACTTTCCTTTACCCGTGCTCCTCCATACACTTTTATTATTATCTAAATAAAGAGTGAATCACTTTATCCCTCTCTACCTCTATAAAACGATAAATAGTGACTACAACTTAGCTTTATTTTTATAAGTAACCTGTCAGTCAAGAAGACGCAGTTAGTCACTTGAACGGAACGAAGCAGCTTTAAACCAGACTACGCTGCCGGTAGTCAATGTCTTTCACAGTTGCTTACCAAAATCCCCTTTTCCTTTTCCCCTTTTCTGGTAGTACAGGAAGAAAAGCTTTATTATATTACCGTAATTTACAGTCGTAATAGGAGCAGTGGTAGTAGCGGTAGTAATAATAACCGTACATGTTATGTTGTGTTTTGCTCTAATGCGCCTTTACAATAATGTGACTAAAAGTTGCTGCCGGCTAACGGCTAATAGCATTATAAACTCAGCAGTTTTGATTTGATACAATTTACTTTTTCGTTGCAGAAAGAGGCTTACTACGGTAAGTAAGTAGAAAAGGTACAGAACAAATTGCTGAGAACGTATTTAATTTATTCATACTTGGAATAGTGAAATGCGCGTAAATTTGTCAGTTGGAATTGATGAAACAAGTTGAAAAGAAATTAAAGATGATAAAAAAATGAAGAGACGAACCAACATCAAAAGATAACTGGGTTGCTTTGATATAAAAAAAATGAAATATTTCAGCGGCGTACAATATAGAAGCTTTGGCTCGGGTTGTTTGTAGCATATAATTTTGTAAAGGTTGCTGGGAAGACGCCCTCTGAACAAGCAATTTCTTACTCAAAAGCCTTGCATAGTGAGAAAACAAACGACAGCAGAATAAAAAAATCGCTTTAACTTTTTTTTAAAGAAGATGTATGAACTTTTTGGTGTTCACTGATTTCTCCCCGTCTTCTTGCTGACAACCCACACGAAAAAGCCACCGTGTATATTAAATTAAACAAAACAGATAAATTACATTACACAGAAAAGTGATGAGAAAGGTGGACAAGCGAATCTATTTCAGACCTGCTCAAGACTTCACGGGAGAAAAAATGGAAAGAAATAATAAAGTACATGTAAAAACAACAACAAGCTGTTGTCAGTTCACAAAACTCACAAAAGGAAAGTAAAAAAAGTAAAGTGTACAGATAGAGAAAAATAAAAGAGAGACACAACAAAGTAAATGCTACTAAGAAATAAAAGGGAAATAAATGAATGGATGAGGGTCATCCACACACCAGTTCGGTCGGGTGAACTTACGCCGTCGTCCAAAACGAATGAACAAAAAAATGAAACACTATCTTTCTTCCTTCCTTTCAGACTCTCTCTCTCTCTCTCTCTCCATTCTTTTATGTTCTGTTATCCCACCGTATTATGGGTTATATTTTATTCTTTTAAAAGAGGCATGACGTGATAATGTTAGGCTAACAAGATAAAATAGGCTGTATATGTGTTTTTTAAGAAGAAAAAATTACAACAAACAACAGAGGGCGGAAGACAAACCCCAAAAGAAATCAAGGGAAGATTATTTAATTGAAACATTTTTCATTGCCCTCAAAAAATATGTATGAAAGTACAGGATGATATGGCACATAATTTGTACTTGTTCATGGCAATGAAGTTATGTACGCGTATACATAAGAGTGTGTAGTGTAGTATATGAAAAAGGACAAAATAATACCAACTCACAAGTGTCTCAGAACGGCAGTGCACACACAAAACAAAAGCCTCATCTTCTTCTTATCACTTGACTTTGTTTTCCCTTTATTTTTGTTGAGTGTAACAAATTTAATAGTAAATGGGAATGTCCCGGATGTTTGTTGTGAAGTGTTACAGAGAAAGGAAGGAAACAAGGGCGATCCCGGACAAAAAAAAAAGTTAGAGGGAGAAACGGAATGAGAATTAAATCTCATTTCCCCCATATTATTGCACACCACAGGACGATGAGTGTATACAAAAGCGGTGCAAAACAATATTGGAAAGCAAGATAAGGCCTTCATTTTAACGAATATGGATCTACAAGTATAAATAAACCACGAGTGCCTTTAGTATGAGCATTTTGGAGGTTGTTTGTGTATAACCAAACGAGGCGTTACTAGATTGCCGAGATTTGCCGTGTGTGTAAGTGTAAGCATGCATGCGATGAATGAACGCACGTACAGGTTAAAAAACAGTATATATGCACACAAATTGCTCTTGTGTGTATATATGGGTGGAAGAGAGAGACAGACAGACAGAGAGAAAGTAAGAAACTCTTTGTTTTTGCCAACATTTTGGCTGGCAGAGATGGTGAGAAAAACAAACTGCATGGGTCGTCCTCCCTCTTTTGATTATTTCATCAGTATTTTATTTACCCAAGCTACCCCTACCACTGCAACCGCCCTACTGGTAAACATGTATACAAGTTATATAAGTTGAAACGCTCTCACACAGGGCTGAAAATGTTGGTTATAATATGTACCCAAAGAAAGCGTGTAAAACTAGACTTGCTAGAGTGCATGTTTTGTGGAATGAATGTACATAGCAACTGCTGCTGGTACATTCAATATTATTGCTGCCGTGTTGGATGTAGTCACAAGGGACAGATTTTATACATGAGCGAACACAATTTTTTAACCCCATAATAACATTACAGCAATTGCTTCAAATCATTTTTACTCAATTTTCACCAACATGCATCTTGACATATAATTTTGATCACATCGTCGTCGTACTTTCCTTTTCCTTCTTCCCTTTTTCTTCGTGTATTCCCAGGAAATTTCATTATGCAAACAAAGCAAACAAAACTAGAGAAAAGTTTGCACGTACGTAGGTCTAGAGTTTTATCCCGCTTTTATAAGTTTTTTTTGAAAAATATGTATGTGTATATATAAAAAAAATCTACGGGGGTTTAAGTCCAAGTCGTATAAATGTCCTGAATTCAATATGCTGTTAAGTAAGCCAGGCACGTTTAAACCACTCATAAAAATCTGCTTTGCAGTGAATAAGAAATGTCGATACCTCTTTCCTTTAATATAATATGTAACTCTTCCATTAAATAATTAATTAATCAACCTAGCTGTACCACCACCGCCACCACCACCACATGTAAAACTTTTGGTTTGATTACTGTGTTTGCTAATTAAACTCACACTGACTTTCTGGGTTGGGTATGTGTTTCATTATCTTTGCGATGACGCAGCTTTGAAAACAAAACTCCAGCTTCGTTTATATCCCTTTTCCCGGTCTCTCTGCAGCAGCCTGAAAGTATGCTTTAAACCAGACCTACGTTTTTTTTTGCTCTAGATGCATTTACATAGATATAGTAATGATCATAAGGTAGAAGTGAGCATTCGAGCACGTTGGAGTGCCCATGATCATAGCAAATTCCAAACTAGTGCATCTTTACTTTAGAAAAATCTCAGCTTTTATAAAAGGACACAAGTTTCATAAAATTTTCAGATGTAAACTAGAACGTTCTATGAACTTACATACAAGATACAAAAAACTGTCGAGGAAAAACAAAACACTAACGGTAAGTTAGAATTAGAAAACACGATTAAAATATAAATATAGCATATATGGATCTATTATAATGAGGAGGGATTATATTTTGACACTTTTGCAAAAATATCAACTAATTTTCTACGTTTATTTTCAAAAACTGGTTCAGTTCATAATGCATAGATAAATAGGGAAGTATTTTGATATTGAAAAGTTTCTTGTAAAATAACCGTAAGGCAAACTATGTACTTAAAAATGGCAAACATATAGGAAGATGGAAATGTTCTTGAAATGCAAAACACTACTACACACCGGTCCGGGTCCTATCTTTCACTTCCATGAAAGTAGCTATTCTACCAGTTCGTGAACGGAATCTACTTAATAACGCTTGTAACTTGTAGCCTCATTAAAAACATGCCTAAAAAGTTAACCTAATATCTAAATACGGTGTTCGCTTGCCATGTAAGGGAAACATTAACAATTTTACAATGTAAAGTAGATACATGCTTATATACACGAAGAATAAAAAATAAAATTAGTTAATGAAAAGTGTAAGTTTTTAGAAGAGAAAAAAAAACTGTGAAGTCTTTTTGTTTATGTTCTTTACCAACTTGTAAATAAGTAAAATATACTGACGCAGCAAAATCGCAACGCTCATACAGTATAAAGTTCTACTTGTGTTTAATAGACATAAATTTTAAATACCTTCACACTATATTCAAGAAAGATTTTAATAGGCATGTCATTACTAGTTAATTTCTAAAACAGCCATTCTGCCGGGATTTCTTTTTTTATAAAAAGAAAAATAGCAGCGAATTATACCTACTGCAGTTGAAACAATATCAATAGATATAAACATGAATATGAATACTGCTGGTTTTAAAACCAATTTTCGCAAATCCCTCAACTCTCAACTCAACTTTTACCTTTTCTCTAGATATATACTATCCCAGCATGTATATATATAAAAGTGGTCGTGGACAAGTGGTGCGTACCTTTTGTACACAGTTTCATCTCTATAATGTTATGTAGACATTTTACCCATTTATTTGGCATTCTCTACTTCAATGGCTACATTCTCTCGGTCTTCTAGGGGCAAGAAAATGTGTAGTATATATGCTTATGGTCATGAGCACCATTTACTAACATAACTTTAAATATTCTTTACTCATGCCCGCATACATATTATATAACATCCGTCTATATAGGCCATCGTACAAAGTATAAAGTATACATTTATGGCTTTAATCTAAAATTTGTGAAAAATTTATACACTTCATGTACATGTGTACTGTTATTACTTAACTCCACATTGATACAGACACCACATATAGTCCATTGTATAGCCATATAGAACGCTATAAGTATTTACATCTCGAGCGTCGAAATCTCTCTCTCCCTCTCGTCCAACTTTCTCATTTGGTTCTTCATTTTACTCGTAAAGGGGCTAATAAAGAAAGTTATAAATTTGGCTGTAAGGGACGACTCCAAGTGCCTTATTAATTTAGTTAATTACTCCGCCTCTGGATTTTCTTTTTTTTGATAGACCCTTTCCCTCTGTATATTTTTACACCATGTGTGCGTCGTCTCTTTCTAATATACCTACAGTATAATGAAGTGAATGAATGAGTCATCCAACATTACCACCACCACATACAACTCTTCATATTAGTTGAACTCGGAGCATACACCCCGCCTGCTGCATGCTGTACACAGAGTGAAAATCAAGAGACTGCTTTCCACCGCGTGAGCCCCTTTTCTTAATGAATATTTTGTACATATTATTAATGAGTATGCTATCACCATCTACTTACTTACGTGTGTGGTCCGTGTAGTATCACAATGCAGAGAGATGGTGTTTTTGTGTTGGTGGAAGTGGATGGGCCAATACCATCAACCATATATAAGCTTTGTATAATTAACTACACTTCCCCTTTTTACAACAAAATACAAAGACGGTAAAGGTTAAGACGAGAGAGAGAGAGGTGTTAACCGGGAGCACGCAGCAACTTGCCATAAACTTTTACTTTTCATCACATTTTAACAAAGAAGATTTCCTTTTATGAGCATGAACAGATATTACCCTTGTTTCAGCTTGTATTACATATAATATGTATACTGTGTGTAGGCAAACTTTTTCATGTGTCCTATTTATGGGCACACAGCTCTCTCGAGGCGTCTATTACATCGTGATACGTCGTTTTCCTCGTTTTAATCTGAGGCTTTTTCTCCTACGCTGACGCTTTCACGGACAGGTGTAAATTAGTCTGTATGATAAGAAAGTGGTAGCGAAAGGGGAGAAAGAAACGACTCATATAGCCCACCTAGCTAATATGTATGTAGAAAAAGGATAGGGTTTTAAAAGTAATCAAATTTCCAATGAAATGAAATGAAAATATACTTTCCAAATTAATTATTGAGATTGGAAGTTTTACTTGGAGCGATATAATGTAATATGACCTGTAATATGTAATGTGTAAGGTGAGAGTGTGTTTGGTATTTACGTCAGGCAAACAAAACTTGGTAATTAGCGATAAAATGAAAATAAAATTCCGACACGGGGAGAGGACAAATGATGCTTACCGAATGCATTAATATGTAAGTTATGTAACTACACTTTTTCTTAAATCAGGAGCTGAGAAAGGGAATAGCGCTTACCTAATTTCAGAATTTTGGCTGGTTTTTCCTCCACATCAACGCTGCTACTGTCGTCAGAGTGCTGCTGATGATCTCGGTTTTGATTGCTGACTTTGTTGATAATATTGTTATTATTATTATTACTTTTGCTAAGTTTTAAATATTCTGGAATGTCTCCAGACGTGGGAGACATGCAAATGTCATGCTCCCTTCGAACCGTTTCCCGCGAACGGGATTGACGGCTCTTGCAATTAGCTGATGACGGGGACAATTGGGGAATATGTTCTGCAGTGGTTGGACTTTTTCTGCCATTATCGTTATGTGGACTAGCTGATGCACTGCTACGACTCCCTGAGCCACTTCTGCTTCCACAACGATTACTTTGGCGATGGGGTGATTGGGGCTCCAATTTGGGAGAATTTTTGGTGGGAATGTATTTCACTTCTTTGTCTACAAAGGAGTTTGTTACGAATTCCGTCAATTTATCCATCGTCAGTAATTATGTGGATACAATCTTGACACGTTACAATTAATTAATAGAATAATTTGTTTTCCAAAATGCTGAACACCTGAGTCATGTCAAGAACTATCTATATGATCACTTGATATGTGTAAAAGCAAGGAAAATATTTAACAAATTTGTCACTTGTACCAATTCCTGATTATTGGACTAGACCCAAATAATTAATGTTTAAATAACTTCCTTCAGGAAATCAACTCTTACAAGAAATTAATAGTATGTGTACTGGAAATTGTGGTAGAGGCAAAAACAGGAGTCTCAGTCGTCTGGTTGAGAGGAAGATGAAGAATGATGCGGGAATCGAGAGCGTTATCGGTTAAAATCTGTTTCAGCTAAGAAGAGGCAACAAAGAGCACATGGACCATGTAGAGAAAGTGGAATCAGACAAAGTTATCAGAAATACAAACTATGCATCACGTTTCTCCTTCCTCGCCCATGTCTTCCTCCTGATCCTACCACCACACACATACACGCAGACAGTGCAATTGTTCAGCTTCACAACTTGTAAAGCTATAGAAGTGGAATGGATGCTGTTTCTCGCACGGAACAGGATAAACGGAGAAAGAGAATCGTAAAGGGGGAGAATGTGAACTTCCCCTTTTTGACACAATGCTAAACCGTTTCATCTCTCACTCTCACTATATCGACGATATCACAGGAAAAAGTAGGTAGTGCTGGTGCTGGAACGAGTCTGTAATTTCATTTTGTTAAACAGCCACGAAGTCAATACGGGGTGATTTGAGATCTAAAGAAAATTGGTAATGAAGTCAACAAATTCAAGGTCTATTACAGCATATAATGATTAAAGCGTACTTACAAGTTACCATTTGTTGAATCGAAAAAAGATCTGGTCAAATATTTGAGAAATACCTGATACAACAATCATCAATTATTGTTGATACCTGGAAAGAAGCAACCGTACAATTTTTTCTTTAGTTTAAAAAGTATATCGGACGTAAACAAGAAATTATTGTTATTTTTTCGGTTCTTGTCACACACGTAGCGTCATTTCTCTTCCCAGGGAAAAGAGACGGATAGAATGTGTAAAATATGTGGAGTAAACAGTAAACAAACACAAAAATGTGTAATTCTTTTCAAAACGTACACATACCGACACCAAACACATAATATTATTATGTAGCTGCTGTACTTACTGTTCACTATATAGTATTGTGGACAGTGCTACTAAAGATAGGGTAGTATGTAATAGGTACAGTTTCGTTTTGGGATGATGACGATGATGGGTTGGCCAGAGAGCAGATATCACTTTATTGAATAAAACCACCCAAAAGTAATAATAAATTTAGCATGAAAACGGAGGAAATGTTAGAAAGAAACGGGAGAATACTTAGAATATGTGGATATTCGTCTTGAAAGCTACATTATTATTCTAAGCACTCTGGCCATTCGGGTCAGTTAACATCACTTTGGCTATATCATCTCTTTTTCTCAAGTTTTGGTCAAGCCCAGTGATCCGACCTTATTTGAGGTACACAATTTGGCTTCCAATTTTGGTGGTGGTGGTAGTGGTTGTCGTGGCATGACCGTCTGGTGGTGGTCAAATGTAGGTGGCATGTATACTGAAGGAGAAAAGCTAACATCATGTCATACCCATTGAAGGAAGGGAAAGCATAAGCATCAATTTCTTGATCTTCTTTTACACTATTACTGTTTTACTTCTGCTGCCACCACTACCACCACCACTGCTGCTGCAATGACGTGCCGTGTGGTCAACACGAAAGGGACCCAAAAGGTGGTAAAACTTGTGTAAAAAAGAAGAAAAAAATATGGAAAAGGTTATTTTTTGTCAGTCATATTATTATATTATCGCAAAACTGCCCATCCATCCGTATCAATTTTCTCTCTCACCTTACCTACTTAAATGCATGAATGCATTAAAATGTAAAAGTGTTATATTTCAACTGATCTGTAAATGTCACATTACAGTATAAAGTTCTCACCTTACTTATCTGTAAAAGTCAGTTCTTCCGACAGATCTAATGGTACTCGATGGAACTATGGAACATTTTGGGAAACGTGATGTGTTTATTGTTGGGTTTTCAGCCTTTCTTTGTACAGAGTATACACTTTAGTTGCTATTGAGGGCGTGTACTTACTTATCACACGGGAAAACTAATGGAATGAGCCAACCTATAACGCTAGAATGCTGATCGCATAATTTATTTATTACCTCAAGAATATATATTACCTTATAGTATTCAAAGAATGGGAACAAGATTACGAGAAAAATCTGCATTTAGGTATATGTATTTCTGGGAAAAATTCAAGTGTAAAAGTTGCTGAAACAATAATATTAATTGTCTTTCTCTTTTGAAGGAAAATTCATTTGACAATTGATTTTTAATGTTGAAATGAATAAATCGTGACAACTACTATTAAAGAGTATGGCAAATTAATTCATTGTATATTTCTATACTGAAGGTTCTTCTAAATAACTTCTACATGCCGAAAAAATAAACTGAAAAGAATGACTATTGTAATACCTTTTCTCTGTTAGCAGTAATATCACACATGTGTATCCTGGGTAGGGGAAAATTTGCTAATTATTTGAGTTTCTAGTAGTGTGTCTGTGGTGAAAAGACTTTTCTTTATAACAAAAAGGAAAAATCAAAGCCAAAATCGAGGCAGTCTGCACAATATTAAAAAGCGAATCTGCTACAAATAAAGGATTCAACTTAAACTCGTGAAAAGTTTGTTTTCCCTCTTGTGCTACCCTCACCCTTCTCTCTCTCTCTCACTCTATCAAATCAAGTCTCATGAATGAATTTAGACTATTTACATAATATCTAGGAAATAACGAAGGGAAATGAAATTACCACAAAGTGTACTGCAGAGAGAAAAGCGAGGACAAAAACTGTGCGTGAGTGTGTGTTCAGCATATATCAGACAATGAAAGTTGTTTAAAGTAAAATTCCGAAACATTTGTATTATTCAATTGTATCCTTAATTTGCATCTTTAGCGAGCCCTTATATTTTCTGTCGTGCCACTTAATGTCGTTACTCCTTTTATACACGAGCACGAACAAACGATGTATGAACTGCTAAGTGTATAATATGTGTTTTGGGTATATCTAGAGACAATCCAATTAGAGGATGACAGAACAAAATTTTCAATATGAAATGTCAACAGAGGCAAAAAGCTTCTCAATAAAAGGAAGAAGTTTTTGTGTCGCACAAAAACTGAGGTGACCGTACGTTCTATATAGTTGAATGACTTTTTATATTTATTTTGTTCAAATACAAAATCGTTCGTTCTAAAAAGTGACAGTAATTCTTATGAATCTTGTCCCATAAAAACACGAAAAATTGCTGTTTTCCCACTCAACTAAAGGTTATCTCAATCTCACCTACTGCATTGTTTATCGTAGATGGTATAATTATTTGGCAAGATTATTATTACATTTTACAACAATCATTCCTTGTCGTTGTGAGATTGTTCACATTAGTAGAGCACATTTGTTCATCAGTGTCCACGATAAACTGCAGTCTCCGAATGCCCCTAATTTTATATGAGGAAAACGTCCTCGTAGAGAATTGTGCTCTGAGGGTCACCTTAAGTTAAACTGATTTATAATAAAGGCAACAGGCCTAAACTTTAAGGATATAAAATGTACCTAAGCAAAAGTGCATGGAAAGGAGCATGTATTAAGGAAGGGTGTATTGCGTACCCGTCACAACGTAAATAGTTTAAAGGAGTACGCTACCGTATAAACTGTAGCAATAAAGTATATTACTTGTGTACACAAGAAAAAAGTTTTACTGGAATAAAGACTCGTTTAAATCCTATATATTTAAATTCAATTCAAGCTCCAATTGTACGTACGGGCGAACACAGCCCTAACGAAACCCAGGTCTCGCCTAAGAAAGCCTCAATTCAAATTCTAAGATTCACCTTAGTACACTAACTGGAAGACGAAACTCCTTTTGTTTTTCTTGGCTTTCTAATATTATGTAAATGTAACTCTTAATTTTTGTGCCAATATATCTGCTTGACGCTTCAATTATTTCAAATTTTTGGTGTTCAACGTCGGTACAAAGTAGGTACAACCAGTACACCGAATGTAAATCCCGAGATTTAATATAATAAACTTGTTAATCAATTACCAAATTTTCCGTTTGACAAGTGCCTAATAAACGCTTACAGATTTTTTCGATTTGCTAGACGTTTGCCTATAATGACAACAAGGGTAATGGAAATGGGAAAAGACATAATAACCATCCTAGCTGCTATATGACGTCTCCAACGTCCTCTCGTTCAATGTTCTATGAAATGTCGTTTTCGGCAGAATGTGCTTTTAATGCCACGCATAAAAGATGTGTATGACTGACTGCCTTATTTCAAAAGGGAGCTCACTGTAGTGATTGAAAATACTGAAGGAAATTCTCTGAGAATTGTAAAAGAATTGAATCTCCAGCAATTTTATGTATGCTTCTTGTAATTGTGATTGTGAGACGTCCAAATCCAAACGTTACATCTATCATTTGGGATTTTATGAGTAACCTTCTAAGAATAGCTGCGGGCTGCGAGTAGAAAAACCAACCGAAGTATGCACCTGTGTGTTAATATATTATTAGTACATGATCCTGCCTAAAGAATTCGAATGCATCAAACTAAACTGATACTTTATAATAGCAGAACAGACAATAAGTTAAGCTACTTTCAAGGTTCTATAGGATTTCAGTTGTATTTTCGTCTTCTCGCTACCCCTATCCTATCGCTCATTATATATTCTTTCCATTTTAGCAATTACCCTTTTCTGTAAACGTAGGTAGACAGTTGAAAATTGAAAGACAAACCTAGACATATTGCAAAGGTGGGGCAAAATAAGACTGCCTACAATTTTAATTTTCGAATAACGACAACAAAACATATTTACATCCAACTCTCTGTATTTAGGGGGAAATTTTGTGTGTAATTTTATTCGTTTATGAAAAGAGTTGCATATTTTGATTTTCAGGGTAGCTTTGATTTTAATCCATAAATAGCAAATTCAAACACATCACACATCTAATAATGTAATGTTCTGTTCATTTAATATTCGTATTTGCAAACCTTTGTAGTAACGCTTTCTCATGAAAACTTAAAATCTCTATCTTTCTTTTACATCGTTTTAAGATTAGTGTAACTTGTAACGGTTGACATTATTGTTTTTGTCTATCGGAGTCTATATATGTATGTCATTTTCCCGACTGAATCAACTCGTTTTGTATACTGGCGTAACCAGGAAAAATCACTTAATTTGATTCTATTCTATTTATGTGATTATTGCAAGGTTTATAAACATTCAACCCAACCTACTGTGCGTGACAGCTATAATACAGCAAATATCAAGTATACACGTAACGCAGGGAGGGCTTTATGATCTATATTAAATTTCCCGTTTCAATTTTATGAAATTTTGTGCGGAACAGCATATACATCAAGTTTTGTTTCTGTCTACTTCGAAGCGTCTGACTTACGGCTTGGGAAGGATGACGATGATGCATATGCTTTTATTGGATTAACACAATAAACCTTAAATAATCTGTTTCTGTTCAAAGTCATTGCTGCTCCTGCGACATTTTTGTGTTCCTCTACCGCAACGCAACGACTGTGGAGGAAATTTGTCTCTTGTGTAAACCTGCTGTGATTTGTCATTGTCTTGTTTTAGCAAGATTATATTCCTTTCTTTCTAGTATTACGGGTAGTGTATCTCCAGTCTCCCGAGCAAGTGACATGATTCTGAAGTGTCTGGTGTCTGGGTTGAGTGAGAGTAATCTCATATTCATATTATGTAGTAGTAGTACCAGTACGTAAGGAAACCAGTTGATAACTTATAACATAACTTACACGCAAGATGATTGGAACTCGGTGCCGGCGATTTCCCCACCAAGAGCCGTTTCCTACCAGGTCTATTTCCCACCAGGTCTCTTGCCCACTAAACCAGTTCCCACCAGATCCTTTTCCTACCAGATATTTTTCCTACCAGGCCAGGTTCCTACCAGGCCAGGTTCCTACCAGGTCAGGTTCCTACCAGGTATACATATATATATGCGTGTACATTCTATATACATTGGATTTCCCCGTCTTCGTTTATTCTTGTCGTTGACCTTTGAAACTATTCCTTTAGTTTATCGTATTATTATTAACTAATGAAAAACTGTCCATTAGTTAATGAGATCGTCTTAATGTCTGTCTGTGTGTACTCACGACGATAACTTTTAAACGCAAACGAATTTTGAAATTTTGTTTTCGGCAATCGATAGGTATGGTCAATAGCTCTTATGAGTTCGGAAATGGGGGTTTTCAAATCATAACTATAGCTTTTTCAGTAGTTGTACACAAGGGTT
>JAHZNB010005229.1:0-14008 GCA_027744295.1 Callyntrura guangdongensis
TTTTTATTACAAAATCCTATAAGTGTAGCTCAGGCATCGTTCCACTGCATATTTTTCACATCGAGTTCCATTCGTGTGTAACCCGAAACAATACATACACTTTCTGTTTCTGTCAGTGGAAGGATACCTACGTTGCAAAGTTGCAATAAACAAGAACGTCACCTATAGGTTTATTCCACGCAAAATCTATACAACGGAATGCCAAATAATTGGCAGTCAGCTACGCTGACAAGTCCATAACGATGTTTTGTTAGATTATAAATACCTACTACCCATTTGGCTTATGCCTTTTGGTCCTGACTTGACGACAACTACTACTGGTTTGAATGTGTCTTTGTTGTTGTGCATGGGGCATATATATGTATGTTCATGGGTGCTTGGGATCATAACGTAACAAATTCCCATTCACCACAAGCAAAAATTTAAATGACTACAATTACACACACGTGCAGTAAGTGCTGAGCTATAGGGAAAGTAAAATTATTCTCACAAAAAATACTAGCCATAAATTTTTATTGAGAAATGGAGTAGTAAACACCGTTCCTTGTTCTATCACTAATTAGTAATTACTATCCAGCAAACAATAGCGCGATCTTCGTTAAATGTTGTCAGTTGGATATAGATAGGTATGTCCTTCAGGCTTTAACATATATTTTCCTGTTTTCACAGGTACACAATGTCTTTCTAAAATTTAAGATGTTTGAATAGAGGAATTGAAAAATAAAATAAAAGTGTAAGAACTTTTTTTTCAAATCGTATAAAAATGACACAACAGGAAACGTAGATAAGGGATCATTCAATTAGAACGTAACGCAAAAAATGGGTTTTTAGGCACCATCTCCCCCCCCCTTGTCACACTTTTTTAACATGGGATAAATGTAAATTAGAAATAAAATATGTTGTCCAAAGGTTTACAGAAGGGAAAAGTTGCAAGAGTACTGGTTTAGTTTCTACGCTGTATCGCTAGTGGTTGTTTTGAGTATTGTCCCCATTAAAACATTTAATTTAAAACACAAATTACATGCAAGCGCTCCAGCAATCGCGTCAACTCACTGTAACTTTAACTAAACCCTACTTATTGTTAACGCTCTGCGTTTTGATTCCTCCTGGGGAAATTGGGAAATAAACTCCCTGTTGGGATGGTTGCTAGTGACATCTGGATTAATAAAGATGTAAACACAAACATGAAGTAGTAGTTGTCGTTGTAGTGATGAAAGTGATAAAGTAATGATCGCAAATAATGCTCGAATGTTATCGTGTACCCTGTGTAAATGGAAGTGAAACACAGAAAAGAGCAAAGTGCTTGTTTTTGCTCTACATAGCATGTGTGTTTCCTTTGTTCGCGCTCGCCCAGGTGATGATGCGGCTGAAATATTTTTTATACTGCGTGCTTTAAGTTTTTATTATCAGGGGCAGACTTTATGCCTATATATATATTCGTATACAAATAGGTACACACGAATATTATGAATACTCACAAACATCAAATAAAATTTAATGATGGTTACTACGCTGTTTTTTGTTAAACTGAACTGTAGATAGGAGGTAAAATAATTCTATTCATTTTACCTCGTTATGTTTTGTGAATTCATGCATGGACACATACTACGAAATTGCCATCAGTAAAAGATGTAATATTTATGTACCTATCTATTATATCGCAACCTCTATTTAAAATTATTCGACTGTGAATTTATACCTATTAGTTTCTACAAAAATTTTAGAGCAAAAAGTAGTATTTAAAATAATATCAACTAACAACCAACCTCAACAGTTGACTCTCCTTATGACTTAATAGTTATCGCATTTACACAATTTATCCATGTTAATTCATATTATGAATCGCATTATGGGTTGTCATAAAAACATAATAATTTGATGTCATTCATTAGTTAATTCAAACACAAATTTTTGTTTTGATCTTTTCAACAATGAACACCCGGTATGATGTGCTAAAAGCATTCCATAGGCATAGCCATGTTTTATGCCCATTATAATTATGGCGTTTGGGTTTCTTCATACTTGACTTGGTGGGACGGAAGACGTGCATATAATTTTTGGTGATAAGGAAACGAAACCCCCAATTTATGTTGGAAAAGAAAGGGTAGCATAACTTGGATTAGAACAAAAGCCAAAAAGCTCTTCGACTTTGCCGGATCTGCCTACTAAAGTGGAAATGTAGAAATGACATTGTCCGGTGGTTCCATCAGTGTGAATTAACAGTTTTTTACAGATAAATTGTGTGTGTACTAATAATGATATACAATACACAAAGCCGCACTACAGGACTACTACTAAATACAGGTGCTACATATATAGCACCTGTAAAATTGCTTTGCGTAAAATTGCGTAAAAGTACGAAATTATATTATCTTCGGTAAGCTATTCATTTCTCCCTAACATTCAAGTGAATTTGTGCCCCTAGAGAAAGCCACCGATTTATTGGTTGTTTTTTACTTTGCTTTCTTGGTGCAAAGGAACGAAAACCTAACGTAGTAGTTACTGCCACTTTGTCAGTTGGAAAGATTAAGGTTGGCCGTATCAGTTCCGTTTTTATTTTGACGATGTAAACTCTGTAGACACTTGTATGTCTACGACGGTACAAGGACAGATTTTATAGGACTTCTAACGCCTCCCAAAGTTTTGGCTACAAGTAAGATATTCTCCTTCTCCATAGTTACTTACAAGTGAAAGGGAGAAGGGTAGCTTTTTGTATGTACATGCCATAAAATCTTTATAACAACTGTCCAAAACCCACATTTTCCTATATTTTAGTTTTCCTTTATGATGAAATGCATTTGTGCATGAAATAAACAAACATTTATTTTTTCATAGAACTTAATTTGTAAATTTTCGTATAACATTCACAGTTTGTAAAAGTGCCTTACGCCAATCATATTGCTTTCACTTTATAATGATATACTCTTTTGAAAGCAATATATACACTATGTACTTCACTTCAAGGCCAGAACTATTTCTATTTCCTTTATGCTCATATAGTTTTCTTGAATATCGACAAAAAATGAAATAACCGTGTATTTTAGAAACTGGCTGGTTGTGTAGATAGATCTATTCTGTATTTATTGCTACATGTAGCTCGGCATAAGGAAGCTATCACCACCAGCATGACATGACGACGATATAGAGATGTGGACGATGATGATAATCAGGATGACTAGTCGTTTTTACTTTCTCAAGGAGAATGAACACATATAATAGTGAATATTGAAACATGAAAAGGAAAACACTGGTACATGGCTAATACTACTCGCCTACGTTCTCTTTCTTTCATCCATTCACTTTTCCGAAATGATGTTGGTGATGGCGGTGAAAGCGTACAAAGAGAGGAGAAAGTAAACTTGTGTGTACGTTCTCTTTTCCTTTTCACCAATACAACAGAGCAAACCACTTTTTTTATCTCGTCGTTTTAGTAATGATGTCCTGGCGTTTTTACTTCCTAGCCAAAAGGAACACTAAGGATATACATGCACTACATAATTTTCTAGATATTTTCTGCCTTCCTTCCATGTATTTTGACGAGAGAGTTTACACATTGTGCCTTTTTGTATGATTCCTTTTACCACCACGAGTAGTAGTACCACTTTGAAAACTTTTCTCCAGGGATTAGTCAGCCAGCATTGGTGGTGGAGCAGTGCTACTATTACTAGAAGTCATATATATGTGTAGGCCCAACTAGTCTGTCAATTTTTTAGCCTCCCCATTGGCACTTCAGACTTATGCAAGTAGCACCATCAACTTGTGTACTTTTTCAGGATGTATTGACTGTACTTCAACCTGCTTGGCTCTACTAATAAGAATAATGCGTACGGATTAGTAGGTAAAATGACTAAAACTAGGGGAAAACAAGAAGGGAAAGATGGAAATGAAGCTTTACCCCCGTTGCAAGTGTGTTTTGGATTTAATATCTTAAAATGTGTACATGGATGGATATATGTCGTATGTGGTGTAACACACATCAGAGAAAGACATGTTATCATTATTATTAATACACAAAACCGGCTTTTGAAAAATTAAAATACTATGAATCGTTTTTGCTACTTCCAACCCACACGAATTCGCATACAGGCATCTTTACATAAGGGTCTTGTTGTAAAAAAGGAAGTTTGTTGGGGATGACGGTGTTTAAGTGAGACAAAAAAGAAAAATCAGTCTAAACAGAGTAGGAGAGAGCCACCAAAGCTAACTGTGAGCCGGTTGTGTTACTGCTAGCTTTTGCATGAATATTTTTTTATACTTATTATTATGTTCATATGGAGAATTGTTATAATATGAATGAATGCACCACACAGCTTCTTTCCCTTTCTCCCCCTCTCTCCCTTTCTCTCACTTTCTTTTTCCCTCTTTCACTTTCCATTCTCTCAACAGCTCCGCGTGGCGTCGATCTCATCTCTTCTCCCTCCTTCTTATGTATGCTCTCGTCTCCCTCCGTCTCTCTCTCTCTCTCTCTCTCTCTCTCTTTCTTGTTACTTTACTTTTATTTTACCAAAGGACTTACATATAATAACTATTTCTAATATGCAGACATGCCTATACCTACATATGTTACCGAGTTAGTGCGCCCAGCCGTATGCATTTAGTCCGAAAAAGTTAGTATACACGTATGTCCTTACAAACAGCATACCTATTTCGATCATTTTGTTCCGTGTACTTAGACTATTAAATCCAACAAAGCATGTGTGCATGCATGTATCAACGTGTGTGCTTTTACTTACTTTCCACGTAGTACAAGTGAAAAGGAATGAACAAGGAGAGCGAAAATGCATTATGATATAAGGTCTCAAGCTTTACTTTTTGCCTATCTATTCAACTTTTTTTGTCGATTTTGCTTCCACAAACATAGGCCTGCTGTAGCTGTACTCAATATATAATAATAACAATAATAATATTAATAATAATAATATAAGTTCCTTCATTTGAAGATATCCTTTTTGAATACACGTAATAATGTGCCGGCTATATATATTATATAAGCGTGAAATATGTATGTGGATGCCTATATGTATCATTACTACGTATAAGGTTACACGTATGAATTTACGCCCAAGCTTCTCATCTTCCCACATTCTCTCCGAGTGTGGCGGAAAAGCTTGCTAAGAAATTTACTGACAAAAATATAAGTCTGTCGGGGCTCCGTTTGTACGTATAAATAAGTCCCCTCTCCTTTACCATTTTTTCTCAATAGCTTTTTGAGTAGCTAACAACAAAGAAGTTTTTTTACAGAGAAGAAGCATCGTAATGTACATAACTTTACTTTTACTGATTCATTTTCTTTTCCTTGGAAAACCAGTATGCGAGTAGATGTGCAGCATATTATCCAGTTTGTGAGTGTGTGTTGCTTTTATTCTTTATTCTCCTTCTTCGGGAATCTCAAGAAGCCTTTAAGTTTAAATTCACAAGAAAGTATTAAAAAAGCAGACAGAGAGAAACGAAGCTAAGTTTAGGCTTTTCGCGAAGCTTGTGAATCAAAGAAACTAAGGAAAAGTTCATACGCTGGTTTTTCTAGTTCAATCCTTACATACAGTACATTCATTTAACTCGCCCAAACGTTGCTTCTCACTAAAGTTATGTACCTGCCTATGGAGGTAGAGATGTCTGACACTATTGCTTTTAAAAATTGTCGCCCGCTTCCAACCGTCCATATTCGTTGGCAAATTTGATGCATACAAATGCCTGTACACCATACCGGATTGGGGTATATAGACTTCCCGCCACCATCCAGACGTACAAGGAGAAAGCTTATCAATTCTACATAAAATCTTCTAATAATAATAATAATGTTCGGCTTCGGACATGAAATACGACCATGCTCTAATTTGCCCTCATTACAATGGGACGCTTGCTCTGCCCATTTACCACTACTAGGTTACAGACATAGGTACACAGTAAAGAGGCACCTAATGCTGTAGTAACTACACTACCAGAATCCATTCCCTATAAGCAGATGAAACAACATTCTCGGCCGTATTTCTATACTTTTTGCTGCTAAATTAACTTTTTTTTATCTTTACCTAAAGTAAAATGCTGGTAACCAACAAGCAGAATCAATACTACTAGCTAGCGTGTCCTGTTTTCCTCTTGTTCGTGTGTCCTACTCATACTTTAAAAAATAATGGCGTGACAAACTTTTTGTGTACGATAAGTTGTTGTGATTATTATTATGCTGAGCTAAAAGCCGAAGCTAAGTTGGATATGTATATAATTTTCCATGACCCGAGAATATTATTTATAGGAATATAAATACAATTCTTCTGTAGTTTTTTACTAAATTACCTGTGAGAACATGCATGGCTCATTATTTTAGCATTTATGATCATTATTATAATGTTCTGCGACAAACAGAAAGGTAGTGATTGATCAGACAAACTTGAAACAACTAAAAAACATTAAAGAATTTCCTTTTTCCTATAATGCATGTATCGTATCCGTCGTGTCCTCAATCATTTGTATTAATCGCTGAAAGGACAGGACAACTAACCACAAGAGAGATTCATGTTACATGTCGTACAATAATATTTTTCGGGAACCACGCACCTTCATCCTCAAGAGTTGTTACTACACAGCCCACCACAAGATTTTTCTTAAGTATTGTAGGTTAACTGGCTCTTTGCTTTGCATGCATGCTGTTGAGACACAATAGGTACATGATTCTAATGGTGACTTGTCAGCAAGTGAGCGGTTTGCTTCCTGCCAAGCACATAACGTCTGCATAATATTTGACAAAGAAGAAACAGAGAACTTAACTTGAAAGAAGCAGTTAAGTTTTCGCCTTGTACAGTGTGTTCTGCTTTATTGTTGGTTCGCTTGATGCTACCGTGAACCATCTTATCGTCATCATCATCGTCGTCGTCATCGCACACCACACCAAATAGCAATGGAACGGAGCAAGAAGAACCTTTCATTGAACTATCAAGGTCTTTATAATATTTTTTCCTCATAAAATTTCTTACAAGTTGTGATACAACTTCAATCGCTGCACAACATGGGTTGTTGGCTGGGTGGAAGACTAGTTGAGTTGGGGGAAAATGGGTAGCGGAGATAATATTGGCAAAGTCGTGAATGTATTTTCACAATTTTGATACACCAACCAAAGCAGAGGATATGAAATCGTTAGCACGAATCTGTTCTACCTGTTTCACTGAATGGTATACAGGAAACAAGAAAGTAAACCAATAGTAGAGCTTAGAGTCGTATATGTTCTGCTGCTGCTGCAATGGGTACGAGTACTTGGGTGAGTGTATAGTGTCATGCATGTACAAAATATACGTTTTCACATGAGCCTACGTTAGCGTTATAGTTATGACAGTACGTGTTCTACACAGGGATTAGGGATTTTGCTGTTTCTCAAATATTCGTTTTTCGACTGCATTTTGGTTTGGTCTTGAGTCTTGACTGAGGAAAATGAGTGCGCTGCGGCGCTACACTGCTACGAAACAACATGCTTGGTTCTTGATGGTGGGTGAATTCTGTGGTCAGACGCGTTAAGTTTAGTTTATCTAGGTATATGTATATATAGGCATGCTGTATATATGTAAGAAAAATATTTTAAAAAGTACGCACATTGGCAAACTTACAGCAACACACACCGTTTCACCGCTAGCGTCCACCACTGTATCAACAACAACAACCACACCACCATCAACAAAAACCGTTATGCGCGTTCTCTCTCACTGAATTTTGCTCAGTGTATGAAATGATGGCGTTGTTGATTATTCGCTGCATTCAAGTCATTGTCGGATGAAATGCTGCAAGTGGTAGTACCTACTACTGCAAGCGTGTAAGACCATGTTCATTATTGAACTAAATGTTACAATAAATCAGTTGATCAACAAAAACTGGTCTCCTGCAATGTCTATTTGTGAAGGGACATCTACCAGATAACCATGCAATTTTCAATTTGTTAACAACGTTATGTGTAGTATCAACATAATGACAAGTTATCTCCGTTGTTCAAATAATGTTATCTGCTAGGTCGGAACCTCGGAACTATTCGTGAATTTGTTGAAATCATACCTTATCAATTTTTTAGGTTCACATATTACATGTTATGAAGAGAAACTATAAACGACAAGGGTAAAAAGAAGACAAATGCCATTTTGCCGTTTACTGTACAGATATTAGACCAGCACACAGACACGATGAATCATAACATGAATCACTGCTCCTGAACATAGGTATAAGCTAATGCGTAGCGAGTGGTGTTTTTTGTTGGTAATGTGGCCATGCGCCTACGCGATAAAAGTTTGTACTACAAATTGAAATCATTCTCAGAATGACATTCTGCAGGGGGAGAATTGTCCAAAGCGTATAACATAATCTATGGCGTAAAAATAGTATGTCCGTATAGCTTGGTTGTTTGTGATATATTGCTTGTGGTATAATACAACTTATACAACGTGTACCCAGCCAAAAGCGATCCCTTTTTCAAAGCTAAATAATTTCAAAATATGTGCATTTCTGCACTACTTCCCTTAAATATTGTTTAAATGCTACCACATTTCTAGTAACTATTACATATTATATAGTCCATTATATATTATATTTGATGACAATGTCACCGAAAGTTATCAATTATGGCCAGTATGCACTAGCGACGCAAATGTATAATTTATTTGTGTATTCCTAAAGTCGGCTCAGCAGTGAATGGAGAAAAAATATAGAGATCAGTTCAAAACCAATCTATACTCCCGGTCTGTATAAAAAATAATTTGCTTCCAAATAAAGATCCCCTAATACTGTTAGTATAGGTATTGAGATATTGCATTGGTCAGTGTACCTAAATGTCCGTCAATGTGTTCCTACAAATGTAAGTTGTGCTACTCAATATTATTCTGATGTTGGACACTCTTGTATTATAGTATTTACTGGCCTTATAACCAACTACATTTAAGATAGTGCTATGATACTAGTATTGAAGGTTCCTACAACCCCGAGCTAATTAGCTGGAATGCATCTAAGAACCTTCTTGTCAAAATACTTTTCTTTACCTAGAGAAATGTAGAATGGTATAATGGAATGTTGTAAGAATTTATGTGAATAGGTATTCCATAATACCATATATCACATTTCAACTCCGTGACTGGAACCAAACAACGAACAACCTCGTTGATCATTAGCGTCATCAGCTCTTGAACAGCTGAATGGCTTTCCCCTTACATCAAACAATCTCATGTGTGGAAAATGTGTGCAGTATGAGTTACACAAGGGGTTACTCTCATTCATTCAACGACATGGTACATTTTCTCCCCATTCACCACCGTCAACTCCACCGCACTATTAAAACCCTCTCAGCATTAATACCACCCCTACAAAACAATAAACTCATCTCTCTGTGTGAACGCGTGTGAACCATCAGCAGAACAAATATACCTACTCCTACCTACCCACTCACTACCCACCTACTCACACAAAAGCTCATCATGAAACGTGTATTCACTTAGCTTCCTATTATTACCGGATATTAGAACGAGATGTGATGTAGTGCATAACTGGTACAAAATACCTTTTTTTGTCTTTTCTGCATCTACCTAAACTTGGAATATTGTTGTAATCCATTCAGCCTTTATACAACAATGTGTAGCAATGCGATGTTCCCATTAGTTCATGGTGATACTGATGGTGATAAAAGGAAAGCTGCTGCTTCTGCTGGTGCAACAAAGGGTTGTGTTGTACTCTTGTGTTATGAGTGTGCCTCTGTTCCCTTCTCTCTCTCTCCTTCCACTACTCATTCACTTTGCCACCACCACAATTCCCTCTTATTTATTCCCACCTACCACTTCCGTCCCCATCCGCCGACCTACCGACAAAAATCTTCACACAATGTGCTGTTATGATGTTTTGTGCTGTAGTTTAGTTGCTTACTTCTATGTGGCTGATGATAATGATGATGATGATTAAGTTGCTCCTCAGCAGCAGGCCTGCCTTGCCTGACTGACTCAAAACGGCAACGCATAACAGCGATACTCATCATCATCCTCACATCGTATCGTCATGAGGCTCACACTGCTCACGACGACGATCTGAGTGATGATGATGATGATGGTGATAGCCCTCCTCATCATAACAACACCAACAAGCAACGGTGCTAGCGGTAACTGGTAACAGCAGCCAATCTGCTGGCTGTTTTGTGTGTGCATATTGTGCATAGGTAAAAAATAAAATAAAATATAGTATGCTTATATAGATAAACTTTAAGCATCATATTATGCATGATGCATGCTGCCTTACATTTACAAAGTTATAGAATTATATTATTATTAACTAATGCCTCACCATTCACCATCACCCCCATAGTCTTTTATCTAATACAAGCGAGCAGCACAGCTACAATTCTTTCTTCCTATGAATTTCGTTTCGTTCGAATGCAGTGAACTTTTTAGCAAAAAAATGCGTTCGTCCATCAACCGTTCCTTCCGCTCTGGTGTCGTTTTTTTCGCATGCTACACCAATACAGATAGACACTTTGACTTGTAACTAGTAATACACCATGCACACTGCAGCAGGGATGACGTGTATATAATTTTTCATACAGCACGTCAACGCCATACCAGTGTTCAATGTAGATATTCTCATTATCATAGAGTTTTTACTCCATTCCATTTTAAGAAAAGATGTGAATTATTTTTCTAGGGGTTCCCTTGTAGTTGTAGTAATACATACATGTCGATGTAGGCGGCTATGCTGTCTGTACATAGGCAGCTATAAGGCAAAAATTGAAAATCTAGTAAATAACTCTCTACAGTTTTTAAACACTTTTATCTGTGAACATATATACAAGATCAATAACTTGTTTACTCTGAAATGCAGAGTCTGAATCTTGCTTTTATAAATATTTGTCGTATGGTTATATCAATACAAATCTTATTGTTGTGTGCACAGCTTCAACTTCACGCGCTCTGTCGGTGCTTAGAGCTTCCTGAAATGCTCTTAAACCTTACATTGAACTGTTCGGTAAATGTCATGTTGTTTTTTCATGCAGACAGCGTTCTGTCATTTGGCTTCCTGTGACATTGAATACACGTAAAATTAGTGTTCACGATATTGTAAACTTGAGGTTTAGAATAAAAATAAACTTTTACGATGCAAATACGAATTAAAACCATCGTTAAATTTCCAAAATAAGCACAACCATTACAGAATTTTCATTTTCTTCTGGTGGAGACTTTTAATAATTATAGTTTTTATTTTGTAAAAAATATGTACCAAAAATGCACATTCAACCAAATCATCTACCATCAGATTCACTTTTAGCAATTTAGTCACAATGCAATATTTATTCACGTCATCAACAAAAAACGTCAGCCAGATTCTGGCCTAAAAGTATTTTTGTTTAATATTGGGGTGGATGGTATGAAGGTAATTCTTCTTCGAGTCATCATCACTGGATGTATGTACAAATAGCCGAGTAGTACTCGGCGAGTACCACTTGTGGTACATGTATTAGGCAAGATGGGTTATGCTAGAAATAAAAATTTGAGCTTGTATACTACGTTAATCATTAATCATGCCATGCCTGCCTGCAAGGATATGTGTTTTGTGGATGGCGACGATGATGATGATGAAACACTTTCTAACTCTAAGCCTGACTTTACACTTCTCAACTTACATTTCATATTATTTGCTTTGATTATATCATGAGGCAGGATTATATACACTACTTTTATGGTGTGTTTTTACTTTGTTGTCTCATTGCCTGTTGGTTCCAATGAAGACAAGTTGGTTTTTGATGTCTGTAACCTCAGTGTAGAAAAATATGCTCCAACAAAATTATTATAATAACTTAAAATTATGCTTAAGGTAGCAGTAGACGATCTGCTACCGTGTATAGTGTGGTATATACTATTAAATCCATACATCTTATTGTTACAGGCATACGTAGGCACACTTATTTAGGTACTCATTTATACGACGAAATGCGAACCAAAATTATCTTGCACTCATTATCTCGACTCCTGCAATAGAGGTTACATTAATGGCATGTGCTCTTCAAAATTACAGGGGATGTAAATACAATTACAGTATAGGACTTGGACAAAGCATACATATTGAATTTTGTTGAACAGTAGCTTTTTGTAAAAATTGGTTCAAGTTTTAGAAACAGATTTTGCTAGATACGACAAGACAATGATTTGAAAAGGTATAATGGATGGATGTCATTTCCATTAAAAACGAGCTGCATTGTATAATAAAATGCATTTACATTGAAATACTGCATAATATATTCTGTTGTTCCTTGATATGTTGCGATTTATCTGTTATAAGCCACAAGTAGCACTGCTGGCAAACAAGTGCAATAACAGATGTGATCGAAGGAAATATATCACCACACGAGTCAAATTTTACACGTCCATGGAAAATACGGTGGTATTACGATACCTGCTGAAATGATGCTTGTGTTTGTTATGCGTACAAGTTTTGTNAATACGGTGGTATTACGATACCTGCTGAAATGATGCTTGTGTTTGTTATGCGTACAAGTTTTGTTAGAATATAAGATATCTTTGTGCAGAGGAGTTTTGGTGAACCAGTGAAACTTGCCGAAGTAAATATGCTTTGACGCTTTTTTAGGAGGCGATGTAGAAAAAATCCTTCTGACTCTTAAAACCGTTGGTCATGAGAATAGGGGAATACTTCATATTTCTAAGAACGCAGGCGCAGGATTTTCCCGTCGTCTCTCTGTGTGTGTGTTTGTGTATCTCTAGTTGTGGCTGAGGAGAAGCATCAATATCATCATCACTTATATGAAACCAGCATTACACTTTTCATCGTCATCACTTTTATACGTTTGTTGTTACATAGCTCTATCTTGCATGAAAAGCGCACATTCTCGCATTTCCTGAAGTGTAGAGGAGCATTAGGTGATGAGCGGTCATGGACAACTATATGCTTTTTTGTTCTTTGATAAATGACATTCTCTTTCTCTGTGTACATTTACATACTCAGCATCGTTTTCCATGTGTGCAACGGGGGCAAGCAAATACAAAGACAAAAGAAAGATGTCCATGAGTTAATTCTTTACTCCACACAGCACAAAATGTTTTCATACAGTGTGCAAATTGAGTTGACTTATATTAAATATTGATGACAATAAAGTAATAAATGGAACAATGCAATATCTCAATAACCACGGCCGGTTTCGCCGATGATATACATTGAATTGATGCAATATGTTGTCGTGAATTGAATTAGCACGGAGTAGAGTAGTAGTAGAAGTAGAAGTAGTAGTAAGTAGTGTGATGTGATGCTCCTTTAGCTTGAGCTTGCTTGCACACTAAACTAAACAAAGTATGGACTTGCACGACTACAAACAGGCATAAAAATATTATACAAACAAAATGCTACAATAGTTTTTTTGCTTTATGTTCATGACAGGTAAATATAGGTATACCTGAACGATTATACGGGAAATGTACCTACCACGCAGTGTGTATGGAATAATTTTTCCCCTATTGCTAAAATGAGCTCTGGCTATTGGCATTAGTACCATCATGTATTAAAAAGTATGGCGGAGAAATTCCCATCCCACTCCCGGAATGTAACAATAAGATGTTTTTGTGAATAGGAACAAGAAAGTTTTCATTACATTAGTATGTTCCAGGAGAATATTTTTGGCGGTTGAATGTTGTTTTAGTCATGCAAATCCGTGCCTTGCCAAATTATCGTTAAAAATGTTTATAATTATAAAATCATGCTAACGCAGCTTGCAAAATGGTCTTATATGGCATTGCAGTACTAGATTTGGAATAAAAAATAGATAATGTAATGCTTAAAAGCAAGCGCAAAATACCTCTGTTGTTATTTCCTTGAGAGCAGAGCTGGCTTCCAGTTGGTAGTGTAAAAGTTTGTCGCGCAGAAAGTGCAGTATACGCTTATGAAAACGTACCAAAATGATTATCTTCTCCCGATATAGATTACAAGCATCCGGCTTGTAAGGCTTGGATTGGTCGCAGTGTGTTTTACGTTTACAAAATGTAAATTGTTTTTGATAAGA
>JAHZNB010005230.1:0-33030 GCA_027744295.1 Callyntrura guangdongensis
ATCGTAAAGCTGAAGCTGACGCGTATTGCTGTTAGGTTCCTTATTTTCCACGTGCATTGCATAACATCAAATTATTACATTGTATTTATATAACATCATTGTCCAATTGCGTCTGTATCTGTGAGAAAATTTGAATGACAGAACAACTCAAAATATATTTTTCTTAATATTATTGTGACAATGACTAAAAACCCTTCAGAAACCTATAAAATGGACATTATAGAATCTATGCATCCTTTGTGTGCATTTGACGTTATTTTTTGAGACGCTAATCCAACAATGACATGCTATGTCACATAATATTAATATTACGTAAATATGTAGGTATTCATATTATAGGAAAAAATTGTTGTTTGGTAGAAGCAGGAAATTTCCATTAGCAGTTCGCTTCAATAAAAAAATGCCATGTCGCAACATTTCGCTACGACAAACTTTCGAAATTTACCGTCAATTATCATCTTCTTCAATTAACGAGCAGTCGTATTTTTGATTTTTACAACTTACCAAGCTGTGCTAAATTTAAGAATACCTAAACATAAAAACCGATGCTGATTTAAACAAATAAATATACATACACACATTACAGTGGTTTCAGCTAGTCATCGAAACAGTGCCATCAAACTTTCCGTAACGTGAACGTGACGAACTAACATAAACCCAAAAAGTGTCAAAGTCCAAACATATCGTTATCATTACGACTTGGGACGAATACAAACGTATCGTCAAATTAAATACCTACCATTTCTGAAACATTATGATTAAACTAGACTATTAAACTATTAACAGTGGTATGGATATAATAAGTCCAGTCTGTGTCTGTAGTCCAAAATCATGTCTATACATGTTTGCACAGCCTATGTACATCTTCTTTTCGAATTTTCAAGTAATTCCGTTTGGGTACCTATACACTTCAAGTGAGTAGTACTGTGGCATTGAGGCTTTTGTTTTTGCTGGTTCTCTAAAAGGTCATCATTTATCATAAATATTAAGACCCATTCTGTAATGTATAATGACTGTAATTTTTTTGTACCTATTATGCATATTTTGACGTTTTTCTGCATAAATGCATATTTGCAAAATTAAGCGGTTTTTTGAAGCTTTTGGAGGGTTAATATACTTTTGCCATGTACCTTACTATATACTAATAACTATAACAGTGTTTATATATCGTACCAAAACAACCAACACTCCACATGTTAGACCATGATAACGTAAAATGTGTGACTATAATAAACAATGTCAGCACCATTTTAGTTTTGTGTATGTAAAAGACACTGAAATTAACTGATTTGCAGTTGTAGATGCAATGATGTCAGATTTTAAATCGACAAACAAATCAACTTAAAATGCGTTTATGTATTTTTAGTAATCTGGAATCACGTGGTTTGACTTTAATGAGGTTTCGAAGTGTTTCAGACTGCAAGCCTAGCACTTACAAGGAGAGCTCGGTTACTTACTCTCGTAGAACAGGCACACATGTAATTGTATGCGTAGAATACTATACGAAAAAAATTCTTCCCAAATTGTTACACACATACCATACCCAGTGACATTTAAAACAGCGTGCTTCACTACATTTATGAAACTTACGCGCTTCAGATGAAGTTGAACCGAGTTTCAGTATTAAAAAGCGATATTGAAAGTTGGAAGACAAAGTTTTATCATGAAAAACGTTAAAGATCACGCTGTTTGTCACTGCCAAAAGTCCGGAAGTGCGCCCAAACTAACAATAATATATAATTTTATAGTAGTATATATTGCGTATAAGAAAACCCGAAATTTCTGCATATTTTTAAGCATATTTTGTGAATTTTTAGCGCATAAACACCTACATTTATTTATTTGGTCACAATTGCCCCCCACCTTGGGTCGTTTTGCTGATTGATACGAAATTATTGCCATAGAATAAATTATTATTACATATGTCACTAGTTTTCCCTACCTACTTATTCACCCTATAGTCATAGCCATTAGTCACTTATTTAAACTTTAAAAATTAATTTTCCGCATCCATCCGTCTAAAATTCTAAGAAAAATCGGAATCGTAGGGTACTAACAAACAGAGATTAGGTTGATGAACGCATAATGCCCGTGTCCGCTATTATTCTCATCATCATAGTCTAATTATTAATTAATTGGTGCTCTATGGGTCTCTGACTCAAGAGAGATTGGTTTGTCAAATAAATAATAAATAATAATAAATAATAATAATAATTATTATAATTATTTTATTTATTTATTTATTCTCGGAACTTTTACAAGGCCTATGGCTTATAAACCTTATGTGTTTCAAGTAAATTTCATATTTCATATATATCCTTAATCATGGGCCGAAATACAATGCCCACAGGAAGTCATGGGTGAGTGGCTTGACCAGCTTCCGTCGCTGTTGGGCTTTATGCCGAAACAAAGACAACTGCCCCAGGGGGATTCGAATCTACTCCCAACCAGCTGACTCCTGAACCACTCTCCTACACGGCCCTCCTCTTAATCTAATTATTAACGGTATTTACTTGTCAGTTAAGTACCACTGTGAAAAAACAATCCGCTGCCTCTGATCGATCGCTTTATATAGTAGCTAGATTAGATATACTATCCAAAAAATTTAAATAAAAAAAATTCCCGTGCAATATCTATTTGAATTGAAGCATTTAAAAACGAATGGAAATCCTTATGCGTCATCATAAATTGCAGTTTCGAGCAGACCTATATGGAGGTACGTTAGGTACTACTTGTAGTACAAGCAACCACTGAACTGTTTAACAATGTTTACATTACAGCCGTGGTTTTTGTACACTAGCAATAATATACAATCAAATTATGACAAATGAACCTTCATTGTGAAAGTGAAAAGGTGATCAACACAACAACAACAAAGACTTCACGTACAACTACTACGACTACCAATATACACTTATAAATTGGTATAGTTCAAAGTTATACACAGTCACAGGACAAGTATTTATATTTACTTACAACATTCATAAGGTTGAAATCGGTAATAACGGCGATGCTGAAGTGCCATATTATTGTATGGTTTAGTTAATGAGAAGGTGTGAAATCAATGAAATGATATTAGCTATGACAATTTCCATTCACTTTTTGGTGAAAAATCACTTTACAGTGTAAATTTAAAGCAACAAGTCTTCCGACGAAAATTACAAATACGTGCATGTATTTACAGACAAGGCCTAATTTTACTGTGGTAGGTTACACGTCTTGAACACATAGCACCATTGCATTTTGCATTTGCAATTTATGTGATATTTTGCCCCTAATTTATAGAGAAGGCCAACGAAGTCCATACGTGAAAGGCTGCCACTTCAGAGAATCAGTCGTACACGCACGGCGTAAAATTAAATATTCATGTAAGGATCTGCACTGTGTACAATAAAAACGTGTAAAAGGAAGAATCCTCCTGAAAGCTGACGTATTTATGTCTTCTTCCGATATGCCAGTGCTTCTCATTACGACTAGATGAATATGAACTCTCTGTAAAGAGATTAGAATAACTTACGCTCGTCGTCTTTTTGGATGTAATAATAAATAATAATGCAAGCAGAGAGATGTGTTATTAAAGTATTCGCCTCACAGGGCGATTAACTGTCCATTCACAATTTTTTTTAAAGGCATGATGTAGTATAGTATGTCTGCTTGTCTGCATACCTGAGGTTGGATGTAGGCAAGTTGTTTTAGAGGATTTTTTTTACTTTAAAAGTATACTTATGTACTTATATGCAAGCACACTTTTGACTCATCGTCAGTGGTGGTGGGAAGTGCAGTGTGTGGGTCTTCTTGATTGTAAAATAAGATATGTGACAGATTGAATTGGCTTTTTAAATGTTAAACAGTCCTTTTTTGCTGAAAAGTTTGTCTCATCTTAAATATTTAAATAGGAATATTCTACAACTCCACAGAGGGAAATGATGATGCAGTGATGGGAAAAATGGAATAGCGCCGTGTAACAATAATTGCGTCTTTATAGTTTCGAACAAAAATGCTATACCCAATATAATATTATATTGTCAATGCAATACCATCCGTTCGTCGTACCGGTTGCAACGAATCACTTAATTATGTTGTGTGAAAATTAATGACGATGATTGACTGTCTATTACATCGTTCGTTGTACTTTTGGTCTACTGTACGTAACATGGACACTAAAACTTGACGTATTTTATGTACGTTTATAATTACAATTAATAACGTGAACAATAACAGTAATAACATGACTATCTAAAATTAGGTTTATCATCAGAAGAGACGAATAGCATTCAATTCCGCTTGAGCGGAACTATGTATGCTTTTACCCTGCTCATAGTGTTCATGCCTTAATAAGTGTAACTTAATTACATACTTTAACATTTGTCAAATAAAGTAACAATGGAAAAATAATCAATAAATGAAATGAAAACGTTGAGGTCAATAAAAAATATCAATCAAGTCACAACCATAGTAATTCTAATTAATAGCTCCTTCGATTCAAAAATGTTGAGCTGCGTGTCCGTGCAGAATGGCAACAGGCACACTCCGCTACGGTTGGTCAAATTGACTTATAAAACGTAAACATCTAAAACGTGGCACAGAAATAACGAATCCAACATTGGAACCTTTAAAATTACTTAAAAGGAAGTCTTTACTACTTACTCGCCTCCTATTTTTCATACAAAAATTTAAAGGAGGTAATGATAAATGCATAGAAAAATATTGCGACCGAAAAATGTACGTTGGAAATGAGACGAATCAAATATTACAACATAAATTCAAATAATTCTGATTGTTGCAATTCTTCTGATGACGTTTGGTGGTGTTAAATTTTTAATAGCCACGCAGTGGGTACAGCTTTAAAAATCACTTACATGATTGTGCTCAGTTCCATCAAGAGAGTTAGCTCGTGCTATATTTTAGGCATTGAAAACTCGTATCATTTAAAAACTAAACGTTACATGTAAAAATGCGATAAGAATAATTATAAAATCTAAAGTAACCCAACCGTCCGTTTTTATTTGTTGCATGAAAGTAATAATTGAGATACGTTGCCAATTCATTATAAAACTGTAAATTAATTAATTTTTGCATAACACAGAACCATGTTTATAATCATTGCAGTGGAGGAACATGATTATTAATAACTTCATTACGGTAATGCTATACATGTACCTATGCACTTTTTATGTCCAATTGTTGCTCTGCTGGTAATTGGTATTAGTATTGGCTATGAGCTTATTTACACCAGTGATCATGGCTGATTCGGAAAAGGATTTTCAAACCGGTAGAAAATATTTCCGCGTGTGCAATAGCAAAATGGTTTTGAACTGAGCAGGGACCTTTAAGCGATAAGAAATGGCGTTTGGTGAAGGATGATAAGATTATACACTATAAAATTAGGCACCTACCTATGTTTTCAGATAGAGTGAAATTCTGCTTGAAAATTATATTGCAGATTATATTGCTTTATTTGAAGATAGAGAGTATAATTACCAGTAATCACAAAAATGCATATCACACAGGAATACAGCTTCAGGGCAAGCTACAAAACAATCGACGTCAAGTTTTTATGCATGAATAAATCACACGATTAATAGCTTGAGCATCATTGTTCTTGTAATAATGCAATCCAAACGGATTATCAACTCTATACTGCAGCACAACGGTTGTGTATATTGTCTCGACTACACAGTTGTTGAATTGCATATTTTATCCACCCTACCTAAATGTGGTTGTTATATGTCTGCGTCCAGGAATGAAGTATTTACAGAAATTGATGATACATATACCATCACTTACCATGAACCATGGTCCATGATTGATTTATTAACTTACGTAAGCGTACTTAGCTAGTAAGTTTCTGCGATCACAATCATGCCTGTCTGTCGGTCTGTCTGTCTGTCTGTGACCACTATAACTTTTGTTCTACTTGACATAATCGAACCAAATTTGGTACACGTGTACCTTAGGTCAACATCTCTCTTGGTATTTAATTTCAACCCCAGATGTCACTTCTGACCGGATATATGGGGGTCATCAGGTCACATGCATTTTTAACGTACAGTATTGTACAGTATCCACGACATTACTATTTACCTAGCCTAACGAATAACGATCGCTTACGTAAGTTACAATTTGAGTTTTACTCTCATCTTGTTGTATTTTTAAAGCTATCAAAAATAACACACTGTTTGAGCTACATACGTTGGTAAATTAACACACGCACAACGTAGTTTTATTATTAGGTTAGGTGATAACTTACTATTCAACAAAAACTCGACTATTAAATTTATTTTTAATTTTATGTCCAGAAAATTTAAAATATTTAATTTAAAATAAAGATTTTTAATAATTGGAGGTTTGATTCCATTTTTGTGCAAATTTGCACCGAGTACCGATAGAACATGTACACGTATTCCTCATAACATTTAAAAGTATTAAAAAACGTAACCAGTAACTATCAGTCAAAAAAATTAATTGCTTAAAGATGTCTCATTTTGTGTTATCCTAACAACAAAAACTACTAAATTGGTCATGATTAGTTCAGCCGTTGTTTTTATACAAGATAGAGTTTATTCAAACTTTGCGTTGCTCGCTGCACAATACACATTTCACACGTGAGGACTGCAAGTGAAAGTCTTCTTGATTATGAAGTGCACGTATAAGGTGTATATATATATATGTACGTCGCCTAGTCGAATGTATTTAACTTGAGTCAGAGCGTTTGTATATATTGACTTTACACAGATGACTGATAAATGTGCGTGTGTCTTACGGTTTTTGCTGACCGTTGTTAACTAAAAGCTTCACCTCGTCCTCAGGAACAACGCATGCACATATTACATTGGTTGACCATTTAAGGGTAAGTTTTCAAGTCGTCAATCATGTTTTGTGGCTACTCATACACATCTCGACTTTAAAAATATTTATTTACAATTTAAATTAATACATGTCTCGTTCGCTCGTACATACATTCATGCCTATTATTATCTCTGGTTTTCAACTATGTAATATTACTCCAGAAATAACATTTCCAAATTGATAGCTCTATCAAAAAGAAAGATATCCATTTCTTGAGAGATTTTTAAAGTTCGAAGAACGCTACAAATCATGTCCAGCTGTCATATCAAAATATCTATACTCCTCTGTATATGCAATTAACCTTTATACGTTTGTTTAATTCGTGCATTTTCACTTTTTATTCCTGTTGTTTTCTTTTATCTTTTGTACGATGCCGCCAAATAGGAGTAAGTGGTGTACTACTACCAAGCACGTTTATAATAATAATAATAAGCCAAAAGCCACAGGCAAATAGCAATGCAATAGGTGATTCTATGTATGTACATATTTATTATATATACATTTTGGTAGCATATTTCACAACGCGACAACAACATTACTTGAAAGAAATTTCCTTTTTGTATAAAACAAGTTCAATTTCGTTCGACGCAATGTTACGCTTCCCCTTTCCTATTGCATTTTTTCCTTTGCACAGAATGATAGAATAGTTGTCGATTTTATTCGGGTCAAGTTTTTCAACTTTGAAAAGTAGCCATGGCATACTCTTTCAGTTTTCTCTTGTTATTTTTTTTATTTAAAAGACATAAAACTGGTTTTACACGCTGGTGAGATGTTGCTGTCGCTGTGAACTACCATTATGTACATAGGTACTTTGGTACAATACAGATTAGATGTAGGAAGGATATGAGGAGGAGCACTTGAGATTTTTTGCAACGAATTTTCCTTTTTTTCTCAATATATTCCGCTTATACACAACATGCGTACATCTTTGATCTCTTGTACTTTCATACAACGTGTAAAATGACATTTTATGTTATTGTTGCTGATCATATCAGTACAGGAAAACTAATCATAAATTTGTGGATTTTGAATTTGAAGACAAAAACTGTTCTTATTTAAACACCTGTTCATACCGCTTACAGGATGACAAACACCTAAACGTTTGTATTCTTTTAGTCATTACTTTATGTCGAGCATTTATTCAATTGCTGTTATTATTATCCTTCACAGGAAACCTGCATTGCTAATTTGATTGAAAACGTAGGTAGTCACTTGGAAATTCAACAAGGATATCTTACAAACAGGAAAAGGCAATATATTAGCATTTTTATGAAGAAACAAGGATGTGTAAAAAAAATAAATTAAAAAATCATAGCATGGAAATGCGGTACAGATTTGACCGGAATTAACATATTTATGCATATCTTCATTATAATTGGTTCAATTTAGATTTTTTTTAAACAAATCTCTGCGTCAAAAAGTCTGCTCTTCATACCTAAGTCCACGCAGCATGTTTACTGAATTTAAAATGACATTTGAATTTTGAATACAAGGTATAATAATGATAATATAGGTATAAATACGAGTACCCGCATTTTCATACAACAAAAGTGTAATTTAATTATTTAAGCTGTCCCAATATTACTTGTTTCTAAGTAAGATTTTTGCTCAAATGATGATTACACTAGAGAGCTACTACATTAAAATGTAATCAAGAGTACTTTTTAAATTAACTTTGTTCCGACGATGGTCATTTTGTGTGCCATTGGATTACACTCTTTTTGTCATATTTGTTAAACCCCATCATTAACTGAGTGGTAAGTTGAGCGACTTGTTAATTTGTAATGTCTGTTTGTCTGTCTCGTTATTGTCATCTTCCAATTAGTTGTCCGCATCATCAGCCACTGAAAACTAGCAATAATGTCGTTATCCAGGTTAACTTTTTAAAGCCAAGAGAACAAGGGCGAAATTGAAGCTCCTTGAACCATGTGACAGAAAATTTTTCCTCAAACCTGAGCTAATTCTTTCGCCGTTCCCATATCTCAAGAATTACTTGGTTTATTTAATTTCTCCCAAACTCAAGTAAACACTTTTGTTTGTTTTCATGTTACAGTTTTTACGTGTCAAATTACTTAGAACGTGAACGCAGATATGCCGCCATTATTGCACTACAGTAATCAGGTAATGATATGTAATAATCGTAACAGTTATGTTTATGTTTACAACGTCGCACGAGTCAGCAACTCAACTCTCAAAAATGCAGCAGTATTTTTATTCGTTTACTTTTACTACGTCGTCACAAATGCGGATTTTTTTAGTACATGTAGGGTTGTCACGGTTTCGGTTTTTTCGGTTAACAGACGGTTACGGTTTGGTTTTTTAATGTTCAATAAAACGCCGAATAGTAAAAAATACTTGACTTAAGCAAAGAAACAATTAAAAAAGTGGTTATTAACAATGAAACCATTAATTAGTGGGAAAACACGGGATTGTTAGTGGAAATAAAAATAAACATGTTGGGTTTTATTTGTCAAGATTTCGAATTTAATCCATTTTTTTCCAGCAGTGCCAGAAATGCATAATACGAACTGTCAGGCAACTAGAATACATATAAATACTAACATCCTTATACGTAATTTAGTTCCGAGATGAATTGTGGTATTTCCAGATTTTGCAATTCGCATTAAAATTAAAAGGTTAACTATGAAGTTTTAAAGCTTCATTTATTTCTGATGATAGACAAATGCTGAAAAGTAATCATATTCGCATGATATTGTAGATAAATTTTGAATGAATACCCTTGCACTGTCTAATTTTTCATATTAAATTGTAATTTTATAACGTTCATTTTAAATGTTGCCAAAGTTTATCTGCAACGGCATTTTTTTCTTAAAAACTGAAAATCGGGTTTTCGGCTAAACAGAAACCGATGATGATTTCCGGCTCGGTTTTTACTTGTCTTTTTACCAAAACCAAAACCGTGACATTCCCAAGTACTTGGTTGTGTCGATGAATGCGGAATTATGTACTGAGATTGAAAAATGGAACCCGAAAACTTTTACACGACACACTTACTTGTACATGCCCGCACCTAAAGCATTTAATAAATTTTAATAAATGATAATTACGCATCTTGGATCAAACTAACTTAACATCCTTCTGGATTAACCATTGAATATTTGCTATATTTCTTTATTTTCCTTTTTTAACTGAATACACTTCAGCGGAGGTTTTTGCAGCAATTTGTGGCTACAAGCTATTTGTTTAACTTATTTTTACATATCGCCACACCAGCCAATTCTGCTTTCAGCTATTTAATCAATTCTCAAAGATCAATGTTTGATAATTCGCGTTGACAGCGCTGACAGCGGTAATGTCCACTCTGCTGAGTTTATGAAGACGTATATATCCATCCGTTAGTTTGTATATCCGTTTTCGACAGACGCACCCTGACAGCTGCAGAAATTGTTATTTAAAATTGATATCGTAATACAGTACATTAATGCTTCCGCATGCGCGCATCTTTGACTGTCAACGTCATTTCTGCTGGACTTTCAAATCCTATTAGATCTCGCGGTTGTCACGTTACCTTTCTGAAATATTGATAAACATAATACAACCCAACTAATTTATTATAAAAAAATATTGAGCTTTCGAATATACCTCTACTACTACGTAAGGAAAAAAAACTCAGGGGGTACACGATGAAAGAAGAAATTTAACAAAAGTAGGTTCTTACTTTTAACCACAAGATGTTTTGAGTAAAAGAAAATGAGATTTGCTGAGGAAAAGCTAAAAGGCACTTACCATTTAAAAAAATTGAAAATGAAAATATTTTCCTGAGATTTTCTATTGTTTTTAGACTTTATAATCACTAATCACTGTCAATCTTGCCCAAGACCATTAAGGGCAATGGCAATAACGCCATAAATAAACGGGCGTAACAGAGCGAATTGCTGACTCTCGTCCTGTTGTCATCACTTTTCACTGTCACGTCACGCGTCACTTATGCATATTATGTCAATGTCAACCTTTGTTGCATTTATCGTAGCGGTGTCACTGTCGTCCGGCATCATCACAACCCCATGCATTCTAGTGAAGGTGATATCTTACTTATTGTTAGTAACTACGCGTACGAGTACTCTGCTCTGTTGCATCATGCTATACAGAACATATAACCAAAACTAATACAACGTATAATCATACCTGGTATTTAGTTAACAATTCCCCCTTATGCAATTTGTATGTAAGAAGGTGCAATAAATATCGTATTCTTAAAGGTTAATAATGCAACATTTCTCTGTCTTGCTACAATTAGCAATGGAAAGCATGGAAGCAATTGCAATTTTGTGTGGGCGTAGATTAAAGTTTATTGACGAGCCATGTTATGTCTTCAGTTTCTGGAAGGATGATCATCCGTCAACGTAGAGATTTCAACTCACCATCGCTGTCATCGAAAATAAAGGAGACCCCACGTAAGAACTGCCATTGATTGATTGGACGCGCATAAAACAAACATTTAATCTAATCGGAATGAAAATTACACTATCACTATCAGGGCTACTTCAAGCCCAGATTTGAAGGATTCTTTTTACAAAAATGTATTCTCCGTAACCGAATCACGAACTTCAGACTCTCCCTTGTTCGTATATTTTCCATTTATTTGAGAGAGAGAAAAAACAAGTGCTAGTTCATAACAAACTTGATGGATAAACAGGGAAAGCGTAGAATTTAGGAGAAAAGTACATTGATCGATACTACACTTTTAGATGTAATTGCGTGTATTGAAAAATTAATTAAGTATTCAATCATTTATTCCATATATTTTTCAGTTCTAGGAATATTATGTAATATCATTTTTACCCCCATTCCGGTACCATGCCACTTTTACTTTCGTAAGTCTCATTACAACTAGATAATGGATAATAGGCTAGTTATATTTCCCAGTGCCCATACATGTGAGAACGTCTTTCTCAACATTGTTTCCACAAGGAACGACAGCAAGGATATACATAGGTAAGCATATATAATAAAATAAAATAAACATACTTTTGAAATGTGAAATTAAAATATTATCCCTTGACGATGTGAAAAAGAGATTACGTAGCAAGATGTTACTTAAATCATGAAATTTGTTCCGCTCTTTAGTATGCCACCAGGCCATTAAAACCATGCACAAATTGCAATTACCAGGTACTTGTTGTATATTTCAATCATTCTAAATATGCGTAGGTTTCTTCAATTTTACAGGGCACGTGTGTGCCAGGTCAAACTGATCATTCGACACAGCAGTGTAGTTTAAAAAAATAAATCTTTATTCACTAATGATGAGTGAAAGGTTGACTGAATAAAAATAACTCGAGGACTTCCATGTAAGTGAGCAAACATGAGGCTACATAAAAAACATGGTTTCCTTACAAATTAAAATTTAGTATAGATACTTGAGAGGTCTCTACTGTTAACAGTGAAAGTTTCTACGCCACGAAAACTATGTTGGAAAGAACGGTCAGCAGATGGCGCCACTTTAACATTACATTAGAAAGAAACGTTAGATTCAATGAGCCAACAAAGACCAAGAGAGATATCAAAGTAGTACAAGCGCTACCCTTCCTTGTGCTGTTGTAGTGACGTTAGATTTACATTTTTTTACCAATTTGTAAATAGGTGTCACATTTGTAAAGCACTGTGTCAGACGGCGTTCGTTTCCAAGGAAACATTAGGATACGATTTGGACATAATAGATTAGACATGGAGGATGACTGCAGTTTGCAGGCCACTTAACATTTTAGCAACCAACACGTCAATATGACTAACAACTGTTTAGTTTATACGTATAAATTTTATGTTCCAACGTGTAAGAAGTTGGATACGCTATCGAGTTTCTATGCTGACGTTCAATTGTTAAACCAACGAGGGTAAATGAATTTTATGTCATTTCTTATCTGGGTAATGCGAAAACACATTAACCATACATAATCGAGAACTTTAATGATTATTAATTGAACCCATTCCTCCATAATCTTTCTATAATACAAACTGACTGGTACTATATGAGTTTTTGTTGTGGCAGATCGTACAAATTATAACTGACGATTTAATCAGCCGTTGTTTTCGTAAATCCATTCCTATGAGTCAGCAAGATGATTTCAAGGAAGGTTTGAAGACTGTCTTTTAACTTTGACTCTGAAGCATGTATAAAAGTCAAGAAGACACAAATTTAGAATATTAAGTAATAATAACGACCCTTTGTAAACTTTAAAAGTATGTTCTGGTTCGCCCAAGGTCGATTCACAATACAAAACAAACGGTAGATAAGATACCTTCATATGTCATAGTGTCTTACCTTTTTAGGTAAGTCGTAACTATAAAAGGTGACTTCTTCACATAATCAGTACTTTGATAACGGTGCCGCAGTCTTGCGGATTTTTTCTACGATTCTTGTTGCATTTCGTTGCACAAGTAGTTAAATTCACTTGCTCTCACTAGATAGTGCATTTGTAGGACACACCTTGGTAACAGTCGATGGTTGAATTGCTTCGACTGAAGTAAGCATCATTGTTTGGCCTTTTGTTATTTGAAATACTGCAAAGTTGTTATCACAGGATGGAATTCGCCTAGGAAATGTCTAATTTTCTCTTAAACTAATTATACGATAAATGATGAGATGTCTGTTCAGAGAAGGGGCCAATAAATGTTCTGTCAAAATAAAATTCATGTGGACACTTTCAATGTAACAGATTTTATTTGTAGTGTTAGTTCATTTTTATGTCAATCTCACGTATTGAGAAAGAGTAAGAAACACCAAAAACATTTATAAATGCAGTGTCCTTTTGAGTCTAAAAATTTTCATGGCTTAAAGAATCAACGAGCAAATAAAGAATTTATAAAATATTATATGAATGAATGTGCAAATGAAACAGTAGTAGGACTAGAGAAAGAATCCGTGATGATTTGGCTATAATGTTGAAAGATCTAAATATTTACGTCATATGTATGATAAATCTGGATTAAAGTCAATTTTCGTTTTTCATCCTCTTTGATGCCAAGTTTCCCTTTTTGAAGGATTACTGAACCATAATTTCTATTATGTTTATAGTCATACTACCAATAGAATTTCCTACCTATATTATTTCATCGCGCTAAGTATTTTTATTTTCTGCATGACAAAGAATCGCTATAATTAATTTGAAAAACATATTAAATGCCAAATGCGAACACAAATTTGTAACCGATTTGATTTCAAGAGCACAGGTATGTACAAAAATTACCAGAATATTTAGAAATAATGTCATCAAACCCATTCTCTATTTTATGAAAATTTCTCTAATATGTGAATATTTGATGGTTTAAAAACCAACACGGAGACTTATGGTGTAATCAAAATTTAAAAAATTCCTCACTTGATGATTACGGAATCAATATTACAAACAAGTACATCCTACAAATGAATGATAATGAAGAAAAACATATTAACCATAATATATTAGCTTAAATTATGAGTACATGATTGTCCGCATTCAAATAACGATTCCGCAGGGCTAATAACCAATACCACCTATTTAGCATATAATACACATTAAGAATACACATTTTTTTGGATAGTAAAGTTAGAATAAGTAGAAATGTTCGCGTTGTGGCTCGTTTGTAGGCTTGGCTTTTTGGCTTCTTCTGCTTCTTCTTCTTTTGAAAAGTGGACTTGAATGAAACTTAAGTAGTAATGGTGGTGGCAGGCCATGCCATGACACCTGACAAGCAGGTATAAACAATACATATTCAATTCAGTGCGAGCGTTCATGATTTGAATATTAAACTTGTAGAAAAACGAAGAGAATTGGGTAGGAGGTGGTAGAAGATTAGAAGATGAAAATTCCGAAGAATATAGTAAATGTAAACGTATTGGTCATCTTCATGATCCTCTTCTTCGTTACTATCTTAATAATAAATATGCAATATACACACAAAGTAGTATAGTTAGAAACAAGTTGGCACAAAATTCATCATCATCATCACCGTCGTCGTCGTCATTGCACGAGTCTACCACTACGATCACCAACTTCCAACACATTTTGCCCAATTGCTTACATCTTTTCACTTATATATGTATTCGGTCAGTCGTCAGTGCGTAGGTAAATTTTCAATGATCACCACCAACACCAACATCACTACTGGTTGTGCTTTAGACAACTACATACTTAGGTAGTCAGTCCTTTCTCAAAAATGAGTTAAAAGCCTCTTCAAAAATGAACGGATAATTTAATACAGCTAAGAGAACTTAAAAGATACTATACAGCTGTATATATATCTGTATAGGATGCATCATGCATGAATGTACCAACAAAAAGGGTCGTCGAGATCAGAATCTCCAAGAGGCAAATATGATAATTTCATCCACATATATGTGTTTATATATATCCAATGTTCCCAAATATTTATGTTTTGCATCTTATTTGATCACTTCTTTTCTCATCTCTCCCTGTCTCTTATTTCAATTCATAATCAACGTTGCGCTCTAAGATGGATTATACATCCTGTAAACGAAGGAAAGGTGATGCATCAAAAATGGTGATGACTGACTAAATACAAAAGTATAGGAAGCATAATAATAATATACATATACCTAACTCAAAAGCACATTGGTCATGAAGTTGGACACAATAATAATAATAATAATAACAATGAGTACTAACATGTACATGCATTCTATATGCACCACGTAAATCATAAGTGGACAGCTTTTTAGCACAAAGTTTGTATATGCTACAATGTCTACGTTATCCATACCGTTTTAAAAATCTCTTTTACCATTGCAGTAATACACTGAGTGACCAGTGGTCGCTGCGCAACTACACAGATTGTTAGTTGCTTAAAATCTTGCTTGTTCTCGAAAAAAGAGAAAGAGACGTAGTTTATGGTAATAAGCAACTGTACACAACAACCGTCCTTCTTTTACTGCGCTTTGAACTCTGTAAAATATTTTATATAATATCTGCTATAAAGAACGATGTCGGGTTGGTTGACTCGACTCTACTCAGGAGATGAAAAAGGGAAACAGGAGTTTAGAAGAAGGAATCTGGTTTTTTGGCCATTTCTCTTAGTTCAAGCCAATGCATAATTGCCAAGTTTACAGAAGTTTTTGAGTATTTACCAGTTACCCACTTTACTAAACATTTTTTTAACTCAAAGGATCAGCCGATTCAATCTTGATTATTATCTACACTATTAATCCATTTTTGTTGTTAAATGCTAAGAAATTCATTGATTTGCATAGTATTCCTCAGAAAACTTTTAATTCTCACTAATCAATGACCTTTTATCGACAGATGGGTCGTTTGAAAGCCATTTAAAAAAACCTTTCAAAATCTCAAAACTTGTCAATTTGCAAGAACCTTTTTGCTGTTGCCGTCAAAATTTTCATTTCATTCAGATAAGTCACAAAATGTATTAAGAACGATTTATGGCGAAAGTTATGACTTTTTCATGAGGTGCGATCTTTGACTTTTCCACGTATCGTTCCGGATGTTGTCTATTAAATTCAATTTTTTTCTGCATGGTAAAATCGGTTACAGACCATTGAATCATAAACTGAAACGACTGACAAATACAATGGGAAATAAAATACTGAGCATAAAAAGTGAAAGACATGTCTTACGGTTTTGTAATACCATGAGGCCCTGCAGTTTCAAAAAATCTTCAACAGGCTTTATATTTTCAATAAATACTTGCAACTGCAGAACAATTAGTTTTTAATTTACAAATTGACTTCAGCTGCAATACTTTTTGTAGTTTTTGTCTCATAGACTACCCAAGACACTTTTGTTTTTTTTTCCACGTGAGGCATTTTATTGGGATAATAGATACATAAAATATTAGTAAAATCCTTGCAAGGATAAAGGAAGCGCCGTGTAAAGTGTAAAGCATCTCTTTCAAAGCCAAATAAAAATAAGGAAAAAAAGAGGCAAATCAAATCCTAAAACTCGGCACGTCATGTTCTGAGGATAATTTATCATTGAAATAGAAATCCTAAAGTACCTTTATTACAACAAAACAATGCATACATTATAGCACCACATTTCATTTAAACTACGATGCATCACCCATGGCCCGACCCATGATCAACAGAGTGTTCTACAGGGAACGGAAACGTACGTAAAGTACACATATACGCCTCTCTCGATAGGTATTCATATTGCGTACACGGAAGGATAAATCTGTGTTCTCTATCAACACTCAACATCATCCACCCACGAACCGCACAAATTCGTCGTTTTTGTAGGTATTTCGGTACACAATTGAAATAAAAACTACGGAACATGGGGAGCAAAGGGGGAAAATTTTATTCTGTAATCTGTACGAGTCTCCCAATAGTACCTTAAATATTAAACCTGATCGTGTGAGGAGAGGGTGGTTGTCTCATATCCCCTGTTTCGCAGTCTATGCAAATAGAACACGTCAAGCAATGCGGTTCTAGACAACACACTTTTTGGGCTAGGTCCCGTCTCCTCTCGAATAGATTTAATCAAAGGAATGTGTCACATAAGCAGGTACATTGTCTGTCGCGTTGCAGCTCCGACTCCATCCCCGAAACCAACTCCATCCTTGGTTTATGTGTGAAGGTAAAAATTGAAATATGGGGGTAATATAGCATATAATGAATAAATAATCCTAATTTTATAAAGGGTTCGTCGTTCCTCCGAATATTGTGCTCTCTAGCCATCATATAAATAACCATACATAAACATTAAATGTAGTAATTCGTTTTTCATATGGTAATCATCACAACACAACACAGGTATGCAGTGTAGTAATATGCATCAAGGCACATTCGACTTGCTCTTGTAGCCTAGTAAATAGCCATTTATTTCCCAGTTGATGATGTATGCATCATCGTAATGTAATAATAAGGAAGAGACTACGCTTCGGCTCTTTAAAATTACAGCCATAGAGAATTGTCCTGCGTGTGCACACACACATCAAAGAAGAAACCAAGGAGAAGTAATAACGCCAGGTCTGCGTATAGGAATTTCGTCTGTTGAGTCGTTTCTTATTCTGTTATTCCTTTACCTGGCCCGTCCGTCCTCATCATCTTCATTTTTGTGTTTTTTCAATTCAAAGAATTGGTGTATATATAGAACTGCAACACGGCAGGGCTTTGCAGTCGACAAAAGCATTTTCTGAGCTGTATATGGGTTATTACTGGCAAATGGGAGAGCCTGATCGTCGTACCCTTTTGAAATTGTGTGCATCCCTTTGGTGGGTTATTATGAATATTATTGCTGTTATTATATGATTATTGTTATTTGGTAGATATGCAGTCAGTTACTATAGTGAGTGAGTGAGAGGGAGAGGAGAAGCAAAAGGAATAAGTCAGGGGGATGATGTGGCCTTTGGCAACCTGTTGCTTTATTACTTACCTTCACTTCTTCATAAAGCTGGTGTGATAGATAAACGCACAAAAAATTAATATAGTATAGGTACTCTGTGTATATGTGATGTTAATGCAACAAAGTCGGTACGAAACATAATAATGTCAGAGAAAGGAGAGAGATACGTCATATTAATAATATTAATAATAATAATAACGAATATTTGTGAGTTCAGGGAAGGAATGCGTTATTGTACTTATAAGTATGTATGTATAAATGAAAGTTCCTTCTTTGGGGGTTAGATTATACATCTTTCCCATCATCCCATCTTCATCATAGCATGCCATTTATTAAGCCAGAGCTGGTGCGGTATGCATAGCTCATCCAAAATGAGCCTTTCTTCAACTCCATTTATTTTGACTTTTTTCTTAAAGTTTCGTAGCAGCTATTCTTTTGATTTGACGGGTCGTATTTTCAGATTGAAAATTATCATCCCCTGAAAAAAGTAATCCCAGTGTAATCTATCTTCCTTCTGTAAGAATCCAAAGCAACAAATAACAACATTAAAAAATACAACCCTTCACAAAAAAATACAAGTGATTTTCACGACGGAAGAGTATGAGTAGTAACCAAACCGTTGTTAAGGAAAATAGGTAGCGCCGGTGCAAGACAAGTAAAAATACAAAACATCTTTGATTTGATGTACTTTCTTTTTAACCAAACGACTCCTGATCCCGAGTTTACGTACTTACAAGGTATACTCCTGCGGTGTCACTCGCCCCAGGACAATTGGTTGTTACGTTCCTAACTCATATTTTTATGCTGATTCTAAATCTTGAATCTGTTGTTTGTTAGTACAAAACGACAAAAAAAGTATTTAAAATGCATTTATGTAGATTTACTCAGATTTAGAATCATAAAAACTGATTTTGGGACGACCAACCAAACGTCCTGGGGTGAGTGACACTTCAGGAGTTTACCTTGTTAGTTGCCCCCGTTCGGGAATGAGAAAAATCATATAGTTATTCCAAAGCATTTTTATACAAATCTGTTGCAAAGAAATCCATACTAATAAGATAAAACTTTTCGATATATGAAGAAAACAAATTTCAGATTTTAAGCCATTGGGGGTCAATAGGTACAGGGCTACAGCCTACAATGGGGTTGCTTGCCTCTGGAATAAGGAAGTGATAGAGGTTGAAACCTGGATGGAAACCAAAACCAGAGTTGTCCAAAATCTATTCCCGCTGTAAATTTTTGAAACCCTGTTTCAGAAAAGAATCCGTGTCCGGCCAAAAGGAACACAGACGGAACTCGAATGCAGCTGTTCTGTACAGCTATACTGCGCCTCGTAACAACATCAAGACTATAAGGACGAGTGGACCCAAAACCACCATTACCATACCCCATTTACTGAAGCCAGTGAATTTTATAGCAACCCTGTATTGTGACTGTTGACCAAGAATAGATACAATATACACACAGAACCCAAGCTTAGGTATTCAGGTAAATAAATGGTTAGTAACTTTCGCATTGTTGATCCTCCTGACAATGGTGACGAAGACGAGTGCTATGTGCACTCTGCTGACTTGTCTGCATTCCTTTTTAAATGTATGTAGCGTAAACGTAAAGACGCATGCAAAGCATTTATCCGCTGCACCTGCTTGCATATTTTCTTGTTGAGCACCTGAAACATACAATTACGATAGCGCTGCGTTATGCATTATAAAATATACAGTGATACAACATACAAGGCCAACTAGGATCTACCAGACCACTATCTCATCATCACTATCACTAATACTATTACTACTACTACAACTACTACTAAGACTACTACACATTGTCTTTTTTTGAAATACAATGTTAGGTGATGACGACCATGGTATTGATGATGTGTAATGCCGTGTACATGTGCGTATGTGTGCTTTGGTTTTAAGAATGTTTCCCTTCCTTCTTCTCCTTTATCACCTTTCTCCGACATTCTCTCCTTTTTTACTCATCTTGTACTTACTTGCACCAACATGATATATCTTCTCCACCACGCCGCGACGGCCATACATTTTGAAAGGCATAACTTGCTCTTGGCAGACAGCCTGATAATACAGTACCTATTATCACAGTCAGTAACTTTGAGGGATCAGGATGGAGACCTGAGCAGCAGGACTAGCTTCCTTAAAGTGGTAGCATAGTAGAAAACTCACTCTGAAAACGACCATGACTTACCAACCAGTTTGCCACATTGGTACTCTGTACTGTTAGAAGCCATGATGACACTGGCATTTTAAGATATTTTACTAAAAACAAACGTTGTTGTTGTTACAGTGGTGGATCAACCAGTAAAAACGAATGCTTGCATATTATAGCCAATCTAATGAAAGTTTTTAAAATGCGACGTTCTTAAAATTCATACCAATTTTTCATCTCGTTGGACTTGTACTATATGCCATATTTTGGTTAATGACTGTTAGAAATAAATTTCAATTTGTGTAATATTAACGGCGATGGTACTTGTAGGAATTAACGTTTTACACAAGTGAATCTACCGTATAGCAAAAAATGTGGCAGGTGTCGTTAAAGCACCCGCAGCGATTATTATTGAGAGGTATGTATAAAAAATGAAAACGACGATTTGAATGAATCGATCAAAGAATTGAATCCTTTCACTGTTAACTGTAAGAACATTTTAACTTATCGACTCGCTGCTGATGTATCCCAAAATAATTTACCATTCGATGCCATAATTTGTATTTTTCCCCTCTCCGTATGGACTAGCCTAAAAGAAATTGCCGACATCCTCTCTCTCTGCATCCTCTGCATCATGTATCTTAATATTGTCTCTATGGGAAACCAACAAATAAATTTTGTTTTTATGATTATTTTTTATAAACAAATGCGATGATGATAGGAATTTATTATGAGCATCGAATTTGCCAAATATAGTGATGAAAACATACTAGAATTCCCAGTTCCCACAACAACACAAATAATTGGTTTCACAACTTGAACGTAAAAATGCCCTGTCTTTCATCCCTGGCCTCTTATCTGTCTGTGTACACTTGTTGTTGGGTGGATTGGTAGTAGGCAGACATTTTCATTTATTGCTTTTACATACACATGCTTTTATTGTACACACGATTCGATAGAAAAAAGAGTGCATTAAAAGAGAAGATGTTTTAAAACAGAACAATCATTAAAATTATGTAATACAAACCTACCAAAAAACAACTGAAGTATCCTCCACTTTGAAAAAAGTGATATTATATGAGTGTATAAAGTGGTTTTCATGTACAGGAATTTATTCAAAATGAGAAGCAGTAATAATTAAAAAACCTAACCTAGCCATGCAGTATTCTCATCCAAACTAACTCCTACAGACATTGAGCGATTGAGTAAAAACAGACTACCAAATACAAGTTTACTACGTGCTTCTTACTTGATTTGCTTGTTATAGAAACAAGTAAATATATTTTAGTACACACACACATTGTAGATATGTGGTGTGTTGCATTGTTGAGCTTGTACTCACAGTAAATGAAAGGTAAGTCGTCAGGTGGGTTAATGTAAAATCAAGTATTGTTCGGACGGGATTCACTGATGACGATGCTCTCGCTGGCTGGTTGTTGACTGCAAAAGTTAATACTCCGGTGTATATTATTTATTTTCTAGCGGGTAGGGATGGGAACAGAGATTCCTATCCCCGAACGCTTCTTAGAAGTTAACAAAAGCAGGCGAGAGAGCTGTCGAGCTAAACTTGTACTTGCAACAAAGTAAAGAAACATTTAAACAATTCAGTCTTGCGGACATATACTACTTATATGAATGTACGGTTACACCGCTCGTCTTTTTATTAACTACTAAACAATAAGTGAGTAGTTAACACTTTGTCTTCCTGTCTGTCTGTCTATGTGTCTGTCTTTCAACACGGTAACTTTCGAAGGAAAAGGAATTTGAAATTCTGTTTCGCCGCAATCGATAGATATGGCCAATAGCTCTTATGAGGTGGAGGTTAGAGGTCAATGGGGGGTCACTTTAATTTCAATATACGACCTATAGCTGAAAGTTGGTGTACAGAAATATAATGGCAAGATATAAAGTTTTGTACTGTTTGACCTATATTGGTGGACCCCTTTGACCCCTAGGGGGCGTCAAACCTTAGAAATTGTTTAGCCCATAACTCCGAAACGGTAAACCCTTTTTGAGATGGGGGTTTCGCCAATAGACTTGCAATGACAAGGTTTATAAAATATGTCGAAATGGCATCTTATTGAAACCCCCTCGGGGTGAAAACAAGAGACCCTCTTTTATTTCTTCGAGTTTTAGCAACAATTATTGCTCAAATTTGGTACACATATGCCTTATGGTATCACTCACTGGTATCATACCAAGTTTGAGCTAGATTGGTTAATAACAAAGCTTCCAGTAGGGATCAAAGGTCAAATTATATCGTCGTCATCACGTATGCCAATCTTTCAGTAGTTGCACATTTGGGTTTACACCCTTCTATGGGTATGTACTGTGTACAACAATCATTTCACGTCCCACATCTTCAAATGGAATGAGACGCAGCAACAGCACAATGGTTTGTTGTATCGTAAGAAATTGTTGCAGTCAACAAGTGGGCTCTCATTTCACTCGTACAATATGTTATTCTCCACTGTGTATACCCCCTGTACATTTAATGGTTGTTTGCTGTAACTTTGTATGTGTGGACGCCACCGTAAGTCAACAATGGTGATGGTTACTCTGCTTCCCAAGTGAGTTTTTAGAGTTGAGGCTCACTGGTCACTGAAACTTGAAAAGAAGGAAAATCAGGATAGGTATGTGACTTTTGTTTTGTTAGCTAGGATGGGATAAAAACATGTAAGAAAGTTGCAACAAACTAATACACAGTGTGGTGCATATAAATATACTCGAGAGCACTAAAAGTGGTGACGATTGTCTTCAAGGTGGAGGTGGTGTCAGTGGTAACTAACTCGTTTACAGGTGATACAGGTGAGGTGCGGTGGCTGGTTGGTGGAACACTGTGATGCAGCACACTAGCACAGGTACATAAAAGATTTACTAATGTTGGGGGTGAGAATCTCTGCTTATAATATACAGGTATTGACTACTGACATTGTAGAGAGCTTTGCATTGCGAGAAGGAAAGTGGAAGTATGCATATAAGATTAGTTTACTGCAGAATGTGTGGTAACTTGCTTGGTATCTGGTAGTTTGTATTATTAAAGGCGACAGGAGCAACAAATACACTCTGTCCCTAAATTTAACGTACGCATTTTGCCGACATAAATTTTTCTTGGAAGATGTTTTGTTTCTAAGAGCGACTTACTACAGTAGAAGAAAATGACAGTTTTTTAAATATTTGAAGTTTGAACGAAAACTGGTGATAATTGCAACGAACATGTAGGTACTTATTTACATGTACTTCATTTTTTTAGCCGAAACCTGATACCGGAGCAAAACCCCGGGTGATGTGGTCGTAGTTGTATCTTGCATTTTGGAAAATGTGACATAATATGTTTTCAATAGTTAACATATTATACGTTATAAAAATTTCGAGAAACTAAAATATTTAAATGGAAAAATTAATGGCGCTATTAATGTCTTTCAGTTCGCAAAATATCGCTCGAGTAATTAATGTAATCATTAATTAATAATTTATTCGCTCCCTTACGTGGTTCGGTTGTGTGATTATTTCATATACATGGATGGCAAGTGGTAACTAATTTTTATGGTTTAAAGTGTCAAATTGTATGCTTGTTTAATAATCGAACAAAGTGTATTTACGTGTATGTAAAAATTACATGGGACAGGTAGTTTTTAACTTTTAGTACCATTGTTGCTAAAGAGTTTTATAGTGAATACGTGAGAGAGCTAAGCGTATTTGAACGCTCCTTTATGAGCAGTAGAAGTAGAAAGGAGGATAAAATGTATGGGAAAAGAATAATAATATGAAAAGGTACTGAAAGGATAAGAAGTCTTGGAGCTGCATAGACAAGATGCTAAAGTAGTGCAGAGAACCAAGTTCACAACTCATTTCTGGTCACTCACTTCACATAAGTTGGTGGTGAAGCACCCACTGTACACCTTCAGCTTATTTTTACGTAGTGATTGTTCAGTGTGTTATACGGTTTTTGGACTTTTTTGTTGCTGTTATAGACACTTCTAAATAAATAACAATTTTTAAAAATGCCTCTGGTTCGGAAACCACGGGCAGGCCGAGGAGGGCGTGGAAGTCATAGTGATGAGGATGAATCGACGCCAATTCAACATATGCAAAACAACTGGAGAATGGGGGCACACTCCCCAATGGAATGTCGCTCAGTAATCATCATGACTTTCCGAATGGAACGAATGGAAGCACCGGTACCCTTTTCAAGGATTCAGATAGACCCATACAACGATCAGTGACTCCGCTTGATTCAATTGAAAAAGTTGCGGGATGGCAGACGCATAGTCAAAATGGGGACGCAGATTTAATTATGGTGGCAAATTCTACGGATGATGACTTCACAGATGGTCCACTGACCTCTACTCCCAGAAATAAATATGAGTTTAGTGCAGAGTTTCCAGACGAGGATGAAATTTACGAAGGAGATGAAAATCATAAGGTATGGGGAGGCAGTACATCCAATTTAGGACAAAACGGCACAGCAGAGCTTGTTTATTTGGAGCCGGATGGAACGTTGAAATCAGTGAAGTCACATAATTCAAGAATATCAAAGCCACGCCAATTTATTTCGCCTCCTCCTCCACCTCCCCCTCCGCCGCCGCAACAATTTTCCTTGCTCAAGTCTGCAGAGGACGATGCATCATCAACAAAGAAGAAAACAAAGAAAAAAATGAAAAAAGAAATGAAAGCTGCGTCCAGTCAACAGAAACATTTGGTTCGTCCTGCTTCCATGATGAATCTTAGCTCCAGTGCAGGACTGCAACCTGGAATGGTTCCAGGAAGACCTGGAAGTGTTCTAAACGGTCCAATTAGCCATAGGCCAAGTAGTGCAATGTCAACGCTAACTAGAAGCAGACCCATGCATCCACCACCGCCACATCCACATCATCATCATCATCATCATAATATTCATCATCAACAGCTTATGCCAGTGCCACAACATCCTGTTGCAGTCATGCCACCAATGCATCATCCACATCCACAACCTATTTATGGTCATCTACCTCCACCGCCACATCATCTTAATCACCCATTCGCACATATTCCCCCTCAAATGGTCAAAGGATCAAAATCTAAAAAGAAGCAGCAAAAGCAAATGCTTACAGCAGTGCCACTTTTAGCGCCAACGCCAATTCCAATGGTACCTCATCCGGGTGTGCAACACGGTCCAGGTCCAAACCCCTTAAATGCAACGCCTCCTCCTATGTTTCATCATCCCAAAATGATGCCTCCGCCAGATGATCCAAAGGGAATGAAACATTCTCCTGAGATGATGATGCTGCCTTCGCACTACGCTACAATAGAGCGGGGATATCATTATCATACAGGACCTCCAAGTCGCCAGCAGTTAATGAATGGACACGGCCATGGACATCATCCACACATGTCTCAAATGGTTGGAATGACAAATGGAGTTTCTGGGGCTAATGGTGGGATGGAACATCTTCGCAACGGGGATTCAGCTACAATGGTGTCAAATAAAAGCAAATCCAAGAGCAGTTCTAAAGAAGACCCTGGCTCGTCTCCGTTTAACACAGGCATATACCGCAAAAAGGGTCATTTGAACGAGAGAGCTTTCTCTTATTCCATTAGACAGGAGCATCGCTCAAGGTCTTACGGCTCCTTAGCTAATCTCCAGTTTGCCAACGAAAATGGTGGCCCTCTATTGAAACCTTCAGGGACTCCACCACACACAACAGAAGGGATGAAGAAAGAACGTGAAATTATTCAAATGATTAGGGATCTTGACCTTTCTGCAGATGACATTGAAAGATCCCAGGTTCCAATGGAAATGTATCCTTCAAGAAAAACAAATGGATATCGGCAACAAAACGGGATGGGACATCATGGACCCCGTATTACACATCGGTGAAAATAAAGGTAAAAATTTATTTTCAGTTATCCGTAATAGCAATTAAGTAATTGAATACTGAAAATTGTTTGCCCTTATTGTTATTTATATTTTTAATAATGCAATAACACATTACACAATTCATTGAACAATACATGCAACAACTGTACAAAAATGCAAGAATGAAAACGCCAAGTGAACAAGAGTTATTCGAATAAAAACAGTATATTTCATTCAGTTTAAAATATATATGAACGGTGTATACAAACAACAAAAACTTGCACTTATTTACCACCATTAAAAGTTACCAGAATTACTGATTAGGCTCCGATGATGCAATGGGAATACGTCCAAGTACATTTACAACTTGAAACTGTATCATCCTCCATTTTCAGTTATTTATTACCGAAAAGTTCACATGGATTTGGCTATACACAATGATTCTAGTAGCTGATGGGTTACCTATTCGGTGTTTGTGTAATATGTGCCGACAGAACCAGGACAATAGCAAATAAAAATTTGACTTACATACGTCGCTCACACTTTGACCTAAGAATGTCGTGTCCTTTAAATTACCCTATACAGCTGCCCCGATACACTTTAAAAGCTTGAATTTAAACGAAATGCGAATGCATGGTTGCGACCAAAATAAATAAGTAAACAATAGTGGTTTCTCTCTCTCTCTCTCTCTCTCTCTCTCTCTCTCTTGCACTTTCGTATAACATTTTTGTGAGCAGTAAAAAAGATAAATCTTCACGTTCCTACGACGACAAAACTGATCGCTGATTAAAAGGCACAAGTTGTGTGTGTACCTATGTGTGTGTGTGTGTGTGTGCGTAATGGTTTAAGACCTTGGTCCATTTCTTGGTCAACAGCTGCATGTTTTACAAGAAAATGCATCACTTTTACTAAAAATCTATTTTCAGTGCTTTGAAACTATGGTGTTTGCCAGCAGCTAAAGGCTTACATGAAGAAATAAACCATTGCAACAATAACTCTTATCGTAATCATTTTTGTTACAATATTACAAGTGTGATTCTCTCTGCCAAGGTGTACTATAATCAAACCGATCAATTTTTTATATCACGGCTCACTATCATATGGATAGCTCGTGTACGTACGTTACGTAGTTTAAATTTATGGTCTATCATGTCTAATAATATCAAGAGTATCATAAATGAGTGCCATTATAAATAAGAATCCAAAAAGGTACTCTTGATGTTCCTGCTTATGTGTGTGCAAGTGTTGAGCTGTCGTCCTATTGTGTATCAAGTATTATGTATCTTACAACTGACTGAATAATGAATAATAGCATTTTGGTAACAATTGGTTCAATTTTATGACTTTACTCAAGCCTGTGTGTGTATGTGTGTGTGAGTATTAAGTAGTAGCAGGAACTTCTCCATCAAAACATCTTTTTTGGTAACCCGCCCTATTAGCCAGCTCTCGTTCCCTATCTATTTATCTCCTGAAGGTCACTTGACATTCAGATTAAACACTAAATAGACCAAGTTTCTGCCATGAAATGAAAAAGTAAACAAAAATTGTGTAGTATTGTATTCCTAAATTGTTTGCGTTGTCTTCTGCATGACCAAAGGTGACGCTAACACGGGACAGTATCTGTACTCGTGGTGAGTAAGTGTTTGCGACGAGACGCCTTAACTACTTTGGCATGTCAAGTAACTTGAGCACATTAAGGATGCTTGTAAATTTATTGCTGTCACGGTTTACGGCGAGGATTTGTTAAAACTATACAATTCCGTGTGTTAACAACACACATGCGCTGACACAAAACATCAGTATCAATTTTGTTTCCGCATGCCTATACAAACACACCACAGACACACAAATATCACGGAATTATACAAGCGTTAATACTCTAAATTGTCCATTATGCAGTTTGCAATATTTAACAATTACTTGTATCACCGTGGTGGTGATTTTCTTGAACGTCTATGTCTATCATCATGATCATCATCATCATCATCCCTACCACCGTCTGGGTAGAAATTATCACTTTAAAAGAATAAGGTTGCTTTCTATCATTCAATGGTGATGATGGCAATCATGGTAATAGCTTAGTGGTTGTTGATTTGACAGAGTGAGTGAGAGAGAGAGAGAGAGACTGGCTTGGCTGACTTGAAATTGAATAAAAATGTAAAATGTACACACCGAAATGTGATGGTTTTTTTACAGTATTACACATATATTTGTGTTTGAAAGAGCTATCATGCGTGAAAATGACTACGCTCATGCTTTCATTTGGATTGATTGTTGTGGCTGTTAGAGGTTTTTTGTTTTCCTGTCATTAGAGGCACGCATGGTGAAGTGATGATAGTAAATGCCACTTCTGCTCAGCCCTACACAGGTCCTCAGTCTTTCCGTCTTTCTATGAAAATAAAAACTTTTTTTCTCTCTCTCTCTATTTTTTGCAAATAGTACCTTTTCTCCTCTTTCAAATAATTTTGTGTTATTTTGGAAGTGACAATAGCCTTTTAATTTTTTTACTTATTTAATAGATGCACCACAATAACCCAGTCCGTTGCATCATTTTTATTGTATCTTGCTGCAGGTACGTGTTATATTGTATGTGGGTTTTCAACGAAAACAAGAAAAACATCTATTTAAACAATGTGCTTGTGTCGAAAAGGGTATAATTGGAGTCCGTGTTATCTAGTGCTGATAATACACAAAGCCGCATATACCTGTATAGTTTAATAGTTACATATCTATCACTATTAAAGCATAATAAGACAATAGGCGGTTTTCTGGCTACGCGATTATTACTACTCTTTTTAAAGTCTGAAAAACTTCACTTTCTACCCTGGCTGGCCATACATGTAGGAAGGATGCTTGTTGTAGGAATTATAAAATGCTGTATCAATCTGTGCCTGTGTGCACATCGTCGTAATATACCTGCATGTAGTATAGGATTTTATAACAGACAAAGAAAACAAACGCGTTGGTGTAAATACGACAACGTGTAAGATGTACGCGTGAGATTTTTACTAGTTCTGTTTTTATTTTCCGCTCGTATTACTGTATTATCATCATTAGCGCCGGCCACAATAGTAGAACTTTGACCTGGCAGCTTAATCGAATGCAAATGGTGATTTTTGTTGAATCAGGACAACAGAGTCACATTAATTAGCGTCAACTCAACAGTTGAAAGGAAAACTGTGAAGACTATAATATGGCCATTGCCATTATTATGAAGAACTCGCAAATAGGGTTTCTTGTGAATTCGAGTGTGTTTGAACATTACGCTACACAGCGTTTAACGAGGTTTTTATTCATTCATAAGGGAATACATTGGCAAGTTTCTTGAACAGATTGGTTCTTTGCACAGGATTGTCTACGTGTGAACAATTTGAAGGAAGGCGTAGCAATCATGTAAGTTATACAATAGTTGTTAGTGTTTGTTAGGATACTATATAGTTACAATTACGTACTTGCACACAAAGCACCAAATCTGCTTCAACTTATTACTAATTTCACTCTGGTAAGAGTTATTTATAAGTAGCAAGCAGTCTACACCAATCACCTAAGCTAAAAAACACACTTTATGATTTTTAAAGTTTACAGTTTAAAACTTCTGAAGTACTGTTTAAACAGGGTGTACTCTGAGAATTAGTTTAACTAAAACGATTGTACAGTTGTGTAATTATTGATCATTTAAAAAATATTTGTGTTATATAAATATTTGGATGGCATTTGCCCTTTACCCATATTGAATGTAAGATGGACAATACGAATGCGCTAACATGAAAGTGTGAAAGGCAAAATGATGGCAACAACAAGAGGGCAGACAAGCTACAGGGAAAATGAAAGCGACATGAACTCACATTAAAAACTATTATAAAATAATTACATGCACAAATTAGCGTACAAATAGCCCAATAATAGCACAAATTGCACAGTAAGGGTCAAAATATCAGACTTTATCTGAGCTCAGCAGAGGGTTAGACGAAAACATGGGCTGTGAGTGGTTCAGTATTGTCTTGTTTTGTTAAAGGATAGAGTCCTTTTAGGTACAGAGCTTTGACCTTGGACAACAGTATTAAATGGTTGATCTTGAAGGTTTATTTACGTGTGTTGAGTCAGTATGTACGTATTCGGCATGCAAAGTGTGTGAAATATCATCCATAAAATTTAAAGGTGAGTTTATTCAAGACGCAGATATTTTAGGTTGCTTGTTGTTGTATCACAGCAGAATCACATAATACTCATCCATCTAAAACATTCAAATATTATTTTGAGTGATTACAAAAACTTGAAGATTTCAAGCGAGAAAACATGAACGTGATCTTTGAAGAGTTGAAAGGCTCATTGCACGTGTGTACATTCCATGAAACCTAGCTATATAATATTTTTATTGAATGAAAATGAAAGACTAATGAAATGCTGCAGTTAACACGCTCTGAGGTCTGCAACGATAAATAAAAAATAAATAAATTCGTGAATTTGGTCAAAACCCACGCAAATTTCTCTGATTAGCAAAACATGGTACTATTAGTCACACATATTCAAGCATCGTAAAATTTAATAATAAAACAGATATAAAAAGCATAATACAGCACACGTGCTATATTTACGAATTTGGTCATGGGGAAAATGTGGAAATGGGAGAAGTCTATGCAGTACTCTCTAACGTTGATAACAAAAATACAATTTTTATGTCGAGTGCTTCCATATCCCACAAGCCAGTTACATTGAACATAATATACTGACATTTTAAGCGACTGATCGTATCAAAAATATATATTCCATTGTTTCCTTGATCAGTTGTCACTGTACATTTCTTTTTACAAAAGTATACATATACCTAGCTTCAATGATCGATAACGTGTTCTAATGGTTACGAATCTCCCTCTGTCTGTAGTACTGACTGAAGCTTTGTTTTTAAAACATTAAGCAGTAAATACGTAGAAATAGGTATAACGTTTAAACAGTTAGTCACCAATATAAGGACATTTTTTTGGCTTTGGGCTTTTGAGTCATACATCTAGGTTTAGAAAAATTTAAACAGTGGTGTAGGTATACATCGTAACGTAAAATAAACAGTAATTAATTACTAGCATTGATATTGTGCCTTGCTCTCAGTTGGGTGGGGGTAAACAAAAGTTTTTTTTTGTAACTAGGCAGTCGTAAACTTTATGAAACAGTAGTGTAAGGTTTAACAATTAGAAAATTTTTAGTGGTACAATGTACATACATGTGCAAACACACCATGGATGCAAAGTGCAGACTGACAGATTGTGGTTAGTCGTGGAATCGTTTAACCATGTCTCACCTTGAGGTTTAAAGATAGGCAACATGAACACAATAACGTTATCATTTCCTCTCTCAAAATGTTTTTTTTTACAATTGTAAAGCAAATCCTTGCTGTTTCACAGGCAACGGTTTTTGTTGTTGCTGTTGTAGATGTTGTTGGAAAACAATAGTTTAAAATAAATATAAAAAATAATGCTGAAACCAGAAAGCATATCAAATATTGTTGAAGACTGCTATAAAAACACGCACTTTATTACTTCCATTTCCAAATTGCACATGTACGTAAATATTTATAGGTAGTAGTACTAATCGTTAAATCGGATTTGTATCGTGTAACGTGTATCTTCTACTGACTAATACAGAATTAACTCATTGAGTAAGGATTAACGAAAATATTCATTTTAAAACCGTTTTTCGTCACGCGTGTAAGATGCATATATATATATGACAAGCATGACCGATAATATCTAGTTTGCACATACGCTAAATTATTATTATTTTATTATTATTATTTCTTGGCGTAGTAATCCTGTCTGTAGATAAATTCATTGTTAAATTTTAGTAACATTTTTGTGGCTTCAAAAACTAAACTCCTGTAGCGCAATAAAGAATGAAATGAAATTTCTGCAGATGTAGGCACGCACATCGGCATCAACTCGCTTGTTTTAGTAATACCAACTTAATTATCTGATTTTGTCTTTATATAGCCATATCAATATTTGTCAATTTTAGTGAACTGCAATTGTTGATGAATGTAGAACTCCGTCTTATTTACGAGCAGCTAGTTATACTTTGGATATATCTTCAATACTTTATAGAAAGATGTTCTCTTTGCAATTCAGAGCATTCTCCTGGTAGTGCTGACGTAGTACAGCTGCATTTATTTGCGCATACGCCATATCTTAACAATAGTAATAACTACTTGTAGCAAAATCAGTGGGTTTTATTCATCATAATTTGCACCATTAATGGTTACGTTACGATTATGTTGAAAAAAAGATCAACAAAGACAAAATAGAAAGAAAAAAGATAATCTCTAAAAATAAGAATGGCATTATGCACACATAAAAGCCATGCTTTTTGCTGATCGTCGTCGTACGTGCTGTCAGGCGACATCATGGAGTGTGGTAGGTACTAGGAGCACACAATCAGCTAAAGCAGCAGTCTAGCATTATTCTTGTTCTCTGGCATGCTGTAAGTAATTTAATCATAACATGAGCACATCATCATTTATTTGGTGACGAGCAAAACGTATATACGATGATGCGATGATGATCTTGTCGATGAATAAGTAAAAACAAAAATAGAGTTGACTAATAATTGCCGCAGAGTCTTAACATTAGCTGCAGTTAAAGAGACTCACAAAATAACAACACAAAAGTGCAACCGTCGTTGTTTTCGTCAACACTGACATCGCATAAGGACATGTACAAGCCAATATTAAACAGCGTTATTAACGGTAGAGAGCCACCCCATTTGTGTATCTTGGCTTGTGAATAAATATTTCTATTTTACATGCAGGCATCCAATGATTGTTGCCACAGAACAAGATAGAACAAGATACATTCAAGCTTTATT